>ML806868.1:15185-38710 GCA_009831015.1 Picea engelmannii
CCTTCTACCATGTTTTCCTTGCTAAGTTGATGCAAGTACTTATAGTTTAGATGGCCAAATATTTCATGCCATAACCTATTGATATCATTATATTGTGACAAAATACAGTGCCAATATATTTAGGAACAAAGTGGGAGAAGAAATACAAACGAGAGCCGTGATCTGCAATTCCATGTGCAAGCTGTGAGCCTATGGAAATGTCGGTAATCAATGCAGAGTCTGGAGTGAAATCCACCTTCCTCTCAGAGCTGGAATGAGTGATCTGATATATCGAGAGAATATTTGTGGACAGTGAGGGAACATGAAGCACATTTGTGAAGTAGCCCCCTTCAAGATCAACAATTCCTTCTCTGCACACCTTTGCGGCTGTGGCATCTCCCAAGTAAATTGGGGATCTGGTGCTTTCTTCGATGGAGGAAAATTCATCTTTTGATGCAGACATATGGTTCGATGCACCTGGATCAAGGATCCAAGCTGATGGAGTGGATGTGATAGCCATTAAAGCATGACCATCTCGTGCTCTCCCTCCTGTTCTGTTATCATCTTTCTTCTTTGCATTTTCGGGCACCGTGAGATTGTGCTCCTACAATTAGCCATCTCATCGATAGTCTTCCTCATGCAATTTTATTTGGGATGAAAACCTTTGGAACAGTAGATGAAAAATGTTCTTTCCTTCTTCTTCTTACCCTTAGGCTCAGAAGAGTTCTCTGAATATTGTGAGGATCTCTCCTTCTTCGATTTAGGAAATTTACCCTTTCCTTTTTGCTTGTCTTTTCCACTGCTCTTTGGAGCATCAGTAGCCGCAAGTGCTTGTTTCTTGGAACACTTGATGGCACCCATTTGGACTAAATTATCTTTCTCTTGAGTCAATGCTGCAATGAAATAATTCAATGGAGGCATTTTTCATGTTTCCTAAGTCAATTTAGATGCTTGAAAAGATGATACAAATACGGAATATTCAGGGCCTAATTTCGTTTCGAGAGAATTGAAAGGATGAGATAATATTCCTTTTTATTGAATCCACATGTATTAAGTTCAAAGAGGAGGGATTTGAACATGGTGAAGAATTCTTTCAGGTTTCTGAAATGAATTGGACTTAGGGATATGAGTTCATTCTCTAGTTGATGCACTCTCATTGCATCCTGCTTGCCGAATAGTCCTTCCAATGTGGTCCAGACCACATCGAGAGTAGTGGCTCCACTTACATGAAAGAGGAGATCTCTATAAATTGATAGGCATATCATCCCAATTGATTCATCTAATTTATTGAAATACTTTATCTTTCCCACTGCAGCAGTCGATTCTTTCTCCGTTCCCATTGTTACCCTGTAAAGCCCTCTTTGGAGGAGCAGAGAGATCTTTGTCTTCCATTCGAAGTAATTGAAAGGATTTAGAACGAGTTTTGTGGGATGAGAGAGATGATCCATTGCTTCTTGCTGCACCTCCTGATGATCTATACATGCAAATAAAACTGTGTACAATCCACTAGATTCAATCTAGCTCTGATACCATGTAGAATTCCTGCAGAAACCTTGATAGATCTAGAATTCTAGTTAAATTGAACACATACAATTTGCTGATATTCAAGAGATGAGAGAAATTTTTTTCTCCATAAATCAGAGAATTATATTAATCAAAAATGAATATACATGAGAAACCGTCCTCAAAAAGAAGAGAGGAGGTGAATATATAGAATTTCCAACATAGAAATTCTAGTAAACGAAAGCTAGAAAAAGCTAAAATAGGTGTCATAGGCTAAGGGAGACCACATAGTTGGACCTAGACCACTAAAGACACATGTCACACACTCATTAATTCCCACAAGATTCAAGTGATGCGCATTAGCTCACTTAACTGACAAGAGAAGTAGTTCCAACTCACTTAACTGACCTGAAATAGTAGTTATTAATAATCGTAATGGAAAAAATCATTAATTAAGGAATAAATCTCTCACTCAAAGAGGAGGTGCGCATTCCCCAATAATGGATGAGTTTTTGCATGGGAAAGTTGGAATAAATCATGAATAAATCAAGAAAATCAAGAATAAATCAAGAAAATAGGGAACCGAGAGTTGAGTATTGATCTAAAAATAGTAGTTTTCCCTAAAATGTAGGGATGAGGCGCCCTTATTCTCTATGTGGCCAAACTAGGTGAAATAAAGTGTGGTGGAATGTATTAACCAAGATCTAGGAGTCTAAGCTAGGTATAAACTAATGTAATTTAGGGTTATGCTCCAACAGGGAGACATCCCCAATGACATAAAGGGATGATAAGACTAAGACAAGGATGCAAGAAAACCCCCCTCTCACTGGTCACTCAAGTCAAAAGGTTCTTTAAGGTCTTTAAAGGATGAAGCTAAAAATTGAGTGTACCTACCCAAAACAAGACAACAAAGAAAATATGGCAGCTTTCAAGTACAAAATATGATGTTAGTGCTTCTTAAGACCAGGAAACTTCAAAAAATAGACTATCTGATACAAAATTGCAGCAATATAACAATTTACAACATCAATAAGTGTTTTTTAACAACCGCAAAAAATATGTCTTGAAATTGCTTGAAAAAGACAAGAAAATGTAGCTTTAACTAGGTTGAATGATAATTAATTGTCACAAGCAAATTTGGCAATGTCTAGATAAATTTAATGTCACTTATGCAGAGAATTTGCTGCAGTTAGATGGATGTTGCAATATTTTGCAACAACAACAAATTCTAGTGCTGAAAATTGCAAGGAAACACCATGTGAACTTAGCATTTATCTAGTAGATTGATTGGCAATTATCACAAGCAATTTCTGAGTGATATAGGTGCAAGTTATGTAGGTGAATGCAACAAATTAACATGAATTAGTATGGTTGTAGAAGTGATTTGCAACAACAACAAGTTAGTTAATGATTAGTCTAGTTTAGGGTTAGTAGAAGTAAGAAAATCTTCAAGGAAGAGAGTTTGAGTATTTAATCAATTCTTCAATAAGAGAGAGGCTATAACTAGTGCCTTATAGGTATTATGGAGTCAAGTGGACAACTTCTTGTAAGGATTCAAATCAATTTTGATAGTGCACAAAAGTCCAAGAGGAATGCATAGGAGAAGTAGTATCTTAAGTTTCCTTATGTATTTTCCTCAAGAAAATAAGATACTAGGTGTAGGAAATTATAGGCCCTATCACCTTTCTCTCCTTAGGATTCTTATGGGATAAGAACTTAGGAAAAGATAACTAGGTAAAAACCTTAGAGTGCTAGGAAACTAGGGCTCTAGGGTTTCACTAGTTACTAGATCAATTCAATGAAAATCTTGGCAAATAGAAAGTAAGAAAGTAGAAATTTAAGTTCCTTACTTCAAGAATTAAGCATATCACACAATTTCATAATCTTGTATGAGCAAATAAAACCATACATAAACCATTCAATAGATAAAAAAAAATGCATATTTTACCTACTTGCACGAAGAATAATCATGAAATACCATGCAAGATCACAATAAAAACTTCCAAGATTGATCCAAATTGAAAAACACCAGCCTTATACAAGAGTGTGCCTCACAATTTAAGCCAATAGCCCTTCTAGGGAGAAAATTTCAGACCTCTTCTCTTGTGTGAGGATCTCTTCTGTAAAAATGAGAGTACTTTATGTTTATTTATACATAATTTTGACCTTTATTTAATTTTCTGGTCAAAATAATGTCGACCTGGCCAATTTAAAAATAAATTCAAATTTGGCATAAATAAAATTAATTAGCATGTAAAATCACCCCCAAGGGTGACGTCATGCCCTTCTAGGGTGACGTTGGAGCCCCAAGGTGGAATGTTGGGCTCTAGATGTAGAACGTTTGGCCTCCAAAAGCCCTAAATGATGCCCCCACATGCCAACCAGCTCAAAACTGCCCTCAAAATGAAAACACTAGCTCTGGATGACGTCCAGGGTCATGATTGTGGTGTCATGGGATCTCAAAGGTCAACGTTCAGGTGGAAGAGAAAGATCCCCCTGGGTCTAGGTCTGACATGGTGTCTCTAAGGGAAACGACCTTCTTTCTTTCTGTTTCAAATATCTGATGTCTTCTTTCCCCTAGCTGGGGTTACAACATCCATCTGTGGGATTTCAGCACCATGAAGGTCTGAGCTAATCATTCCCCCATGTGTACCTATCCACTGGGAAAGGTCTTGCAACAACAAAAAGTACACCCTCCATGGGTTGATAAGTCACATGGATCATAACATGCAAATCACATCCAATAATTAAATTACCCAAACATGTGCATCAAACCCCCCTTTACCAAGACAAATGATCAAATATGTTATACAAATTAACAAGTCAGGTTTGGAGAAGGTCTCAGGGTTTCCTATTAGGCTAATCCTCCTTAAGTTTGGGGTGTTTCCCAAGCAGGAACCAATCCAGGTCATGTAAGTGTATGAGGTGGCGTGGGGTAAGTGTTTGGCATGGGGTACAATGATAATAGGGAAATGCAAATCTTACCTATGGGTGCCTTTGTAGAGGGAGAGTTGCACCTTGTCATAGATTCAATTGTTTCCTAGCTTGTTCATTTCCTTTTGTTCCTAGATTCATTTCCTTTGATCTTTTGTTTTTATGCTTCAAGGGAATATTTGAGGGACACTTTCCTGACTTGGTGACCAATGGTGACAACGTTATCCACATAAATGTCATGGAGATGAGAAGGTTGGCTCGTGATGAGACTCCATTTCGCTTGGCTATGCCACCAAGAGAAACTACCATGGTTTGGTGACCAGATAGATGGTAGTGTCATACCACTACATGCCCATGGTCATAATAGGACAACTAGTGATGAGACCTCCTACCCACCAACTAATACCTTGAGTGTTTATTTATATTATATGTTCCCTTTTCTTGCCGAGAAGATTTTTACTGCTTTCTCGAGAATCCCCAGGCAAAGCATATCAAAGGTTTTATTTGGAATTTTAACTCTTGCGAGCTGTTGTTACCCCCTGGGCCTTTAGCCCCTTATTCCCACAAGGCAAGGTACAATCTTTCCTAGTGTGGCAAACCTAATGCCCGAACAAAGGTAGGGTAAAATGATAGGAGTAAATATGGAAAGTGGTAATTATGGAGGGAATGGGTGATGCCATTTCATAGACCCACCCAGTGACAACCCATTCTAAAGGGAGATCAACTTGCTAGGGAATCATGTCACCCTTCCAGGTATTAACAGGTTAAAGAACATAATTTCCAAGAAAACATTATGAAATGAATGAGAATTCAATGCAACATATTCAAGTTCTTCAATAATCAAAGTGACACATACCATGATACCCAAACTCATTACCTCATGGAGAAAGATTTGCTGCTACTTCAGGACCAAGGTGGTGGGATGGGACAGTTTTGTTGTTGATAGATGGGCTACACTAAAGAAAAGAGGGGCCCTCTGTGGCCATTCTCAATTCATCCGACTCTCGACACTCCATGCTTAGGACCCGTGGGACTCGAGACCTGATCTCCTTAGTTATCCCTAGGATAGGGGATAACATTTGGCTCCAACTCGGGGACATGTGCTCACCGTAGAGTACATGAGGACCTCAACATATCTGGTATGACCTGTGCCTGCTAGACCTCAACAAAATAAATTAGTAATCCTCAAGGTGGTGATATCACCCCTCGCTCATATAGGATATAATAATAAGCATGCATATATACATAATGGAGAAATACAATATGAAAAATGAAACTACAACTATACTAGCATGATATGCAGATGATATATACAATGAATGCAAAATTTCTACCTATCTTAACTCATGTGTACTTACCTGTGAAGTCATGTCTCTACTCCATGATGGTGTTTGAGGAGACGTCCACTAACAGGTAATGGATGTTTCCTCCCTTCAATCGTGGACAAGTAGTAAGAATCGTTGACTGACTTCATTTTGATCTTGAAGGGTCCAAGACAAAACTTTGGGCATGTCTTAATATTTTTAGGCTCCCCCATCTTTGTATCCCACTCTAAAACCAAATCTACATGCTTGTAGTCCACTCCTTAAGAATCAACTGCTTCTTGTATTCCAGTGTATTGTGTTGAGGGAGGGGGGGTGGGGTTCTTCAGTCAATACATCTTCTTGGTTTGGCTCAGTCAACAAATGTTCATCATCCCCCTTCCATTTGACGAAGCCAACTCCTTTCCCTCTAAACCTTATCAACTCGTCAATTTCATCCTCTTGTGTAGAAGAATAGTCATCCCAGTCTTTAGAGAGGTTAGAGGCATTGTCAGGATAATCACCCCAACTTGTATCTCTCTCCTGATCTAGAACGATGGGGTGGGATTCTACCAAATAACTATCCATTATGTATGTTTCGTGAAAATGTAATGTCTCATCATTACTTTGTGTAATCATGTCCTTGTGATTGCTAGGAGGATTCCGGTCACCCTTTCCCTTGGTCCATGCTATCTCATTAATATTGTCTTCTTCTACCAAGGGAAAAGTGGTCCAACCTTGAAATAAGAAGGGATATATAGAGTTGTAGTTACTATGTCTATGATTACACCTTTCAATGTATTCCATCCTCTTTGGCTTGTTATGAAAAGTAATAGAATATTGGTCCCCGATGGGAATAGTTGCGTAGGACAAGTGCATCTGTAGAATTTTGCCTAAATTAGTAGCCCATTTCATAGATAATATCATTCCCCAAGTGTCAGGTATATCAACAACAACAACGTCCATTATGATGGGGAAATCAGGGTAGTCAACAAGGTGCAATTCAAGACCTTCCATCAAGCCATAGACCATGATTCCCTTCGACTCAAATCAACAAATGTTGGCATAAGGCCCTGTAACTTCCAGCCCCAATTGGTTCATAACCTTCAAACTCATCATATTGACAAATGACTCAGAGTTAAGCATGCAATTGTAAATACATAGGTCATCTATTAACAAGGAAGTGAGAAAGGGTGTTTGTTCATTTTTCTCAAAATGACCTGTTTGTAATAGTGTGGAAGTTTCTTCAAACAATTGCTAGTCATATGGGGTCTGTTTTGTCAAAGAAGGGATTTCCAACATTCCACAAATCCTTTTGACCTTTTGTAATATATAGGAAATACTAGTGCTTAGTTTGGTCCCATCATTGCTAGGTTTTGGGAAAGGTTGGGGTAGATCCCTAGCATATACCTGGGGCTCTTCAAGATTCACCCTTGAGTCCTCACCTATTTGGCTCAAGCACTCAATCCTAGGCTTCCTCATGTCTTGATTTTCTTGGATTTTCTTTGGTGTGTACAAGGTAAATATGGAATCTACATAATTATATTTCTCATGAGTAGCCTTTCGGTGATCATGTTCAAAATGGGAGTCTTTGCATGATAAGGAATTAGGATCCTATTCTTGACTCACAACATTTTGTAGATTCAAAGTGTTCAGACAATATTTTTCTTTTGGAGGATGAGGTTTTATTGTCTGACTAGTATTTTGAGGAAGTCTCATAGAAGGAGGATTTTGGGCTTGTGATAGTGCTCTTTTCAACGCAATGATTTCTTCAGAGGTACCTAGATCCTTAGAGGGTTCATGTTGTTTTGAAAAATTCAAGGAATCTTTCATAGTTGAGATCCCATTCTTCCAAGTACCAATCCCTTTATGGAGAATGGCTAACTTAATCTCATCGTTTACCTCTAGTATCTCTGGGAAATCATGTTGTATTTCCTCAACATCTTCCTCATTTAACCATAGGACATCATCTTGGTCCAAAAGAGGATTGACATAGGGAATGGGATCACACCATTTGAGATTTTATTCAATCCTAAAAGCACAATCTTATGATTCCTTGAGGTTTATAGGTGTTGTAACCTAGGTATGCACCCCTGCATATCCTCTCTCTCATTTCCCTATGACTTCATGAAATATTTCCTCTTGAAGTTGGTCAAGTCAGTTTCCCGTTTGTTCAATAACTTGGTTTTCCTTATTGTCTTGCTTGACTGATTCTTTGCATAGAGATTTTTTGTTTTCTTGAAGGGTAAACACATATCATGATTTGGTTTGAAATACTTGTCATCATGTTTGCCACTAATTGAGGATGCAATAGGCCCCACCAAGCCTTTTGTGTGCGAAGGAGACATCTGGGTCCACCAAGTCCTTTGTATGCACAGTAAGCTTCCACGGGAAAACAACAATTCAAAAGCTGTCAATTTCGGGCTCAGATTGTAGGAACATACAAATTAAAATTGCAACGGTGGAGATCCAACATGCCACTCAAATCGACAGTTTTCATGCATTCAGAATGTTGAAATCACGTGGGGTTTAACATCAAGCGAGAACCTATGAAGTTCCATAGCCCCGAAGTGATAGAGCAGACCCTCACTACCACGTCACTTCGAGATATTTTCATACTTTACAAGAAAATTTCTTCGAAACCCGCAGCCCCGAAGTCCCAAAATATTTAAATGATAAAAACAAATTAATCTAGGTTTAATTAGTGATAAGCACATGCTAATCACTTCACAAGTTCGACACTATGGGAGTTATATACACTTTGCATTCAAAATCTCCCAAACTCCGAAGTGCCAAAGTGACGAGAGACTACCACTCCACTACGAGAGAAAGTCACTTCGAGAGATATTCATGCTTCGCATTCAGTAGCTCCCAAGATCTAAGAAATTTGTGCCATCACTAAATATGGAAAGTGAAGTTCTAAGATGGCATACAAAAAAAACTTTAGCAGGGGCTCTAAAGTGGCAGGGTTACCCAGATCGCAGATTACAACACGAACGACGACCACTCTTCATTGCAGGGATGGAAAATGCTTGAATGTTAACATCCTTGAGCGGTCCCACAATCGAAACCATGGTATAGCTAGAGAAGTATGTGGCATTTGGTGGTGGATTGTGGGAGGTAGAGCGGTGTGGATCCAAACCACCCTTGACAACTTCTGCAATCACGTGCTTATATCACATCTAGGGTCCAATCTGAGAGAAACGCATGGAAAAAAAAAATTGGGCGTTAAGACAAATCATCAAAGGAAGGTCATGAGGAGAAGAAGGATGCTAGAAAATCACAACTAGTCCATCACAGAGAAATCAGGAAGAAGGGCCGCTTACGATCGAGACAAAGCAACTCACTGATAGTCAACAGGTACAAAACATAAGTTTTAGAATCTAGACTCTACAACACCATAATCAGGAACTCGAGAAACTATAATCCGGACTGTATAAGGAATGTCAAAGACTCCAAAAAGGCACCAGAAGACTTACCTCTTCCTCAAGCAGTGTGCATGCATGCCATTTCTCAATGCATAACTCAGTTTCGTTGCTCCTAGTATTTTACAACTAATCACAGTTCATTCCAGCGCATGCATCAGTCCAGTTTCATCGCTAGTATCAGTTTTCAATTATTTAGTTCAAGACTCTTTTTAGTTTAAAGCATAATAAGTGGTTTTTTGTGTGTGATAAGAACCACTCATTGATTAAGTCAAGTGTGAAGTATACATTGCTGTACTCCAACAATGTTTTAGTCAAGTTAATAAGTTGTTCTACAATTGTTAATCTAGAGTTATGTCTCAGTCCCAGATGGACGAGAGCATCTGAAACTCTGATAAATATGCAGTTTATGTATGTTTGAGGGGTTTAGTTTTTGGGGGAAAGGATATAAATACAACAACTGGTTGGACCCGTTTGATGCATGGATTAAAGATCTCTACATGGGGAACATACTCTTGATGACAGTGTTTCGTTCAAATCTTCATTTGTTTTTTTTTATCTTATCTTGAATACAATTTTTGATTTGTGCAAAGTACATTTCATTTCTTTCGGTTATTGTGTAACTTGTATTTATTGATATGAAACCTGTGAAAAAAACTAATGCTTGGTGAAGAACTGTTTTTATCGCAACCTGAGGGAGTAATTGTGTTTTTGATACATGCTTAATGTCTTGAAATGATATTTTAAGTATTGAACTTCTTGTAGCAGTTTCTTCATTGAGTGGTTTGTTGTTTCCCTTTGTTTTTATTATTTCACTTGTCTGTCATTTGTGTGCCACCAACCAAGGAGGACCCTCATCCACTTAATTTTTCCAACCCCAACCATTCTCTTGTCTTGGTATAACCAACCCCCTAACTAACCAAAAAAATTAAAAAGGAAACCAACCATTCCAAACTTGAGGTGGCCTAGCTCTGCCCTTTAGCAGTCAGGTGCAGACTTTAGGATCAACATCTTCCGATGCCGTTGCTGGGGAATGGAGTAACAAAATATATTTCCCTTGGAGAATGACATTGAATAGCTTGACCTTTGATGGTGAACAAAGATCAGACACAGACATACTACCATCTTTCACCTGGTGACTCCACTGAGTAGAATTTACGAAAGAAATACTGGTGCCTAGAAAGGGACTCAACAGGTTCAAATCCGAACACATCAAAACCACCAAGTCTCATCCTAACCATGAGAAGGAAACAATAGTCTCTAAGATAGAAAGGAAACTGATAAAGTCCACCATATCTCAGAGATATACCTCCCACCTCAAGGGTAAAGTTGTGCCCAAAGAGTCTACTTCTCTTCATCATCACGAGCAACTTGAATTTTCCAGCCCTGAGAATCACAATTTCAAGGAACCTTAGACATCTTCATATCCTAAATATAATCCATAATCCAATCGAGTATCCACCCCTGTAGCTCCAATAAATCTTGATATTCCTATTTCCCAAGCCATGGATGCTAATAGGATGAATGCCATAATTGCTTCCAGATATGCACCCGTAGTTCTCCCTGTAGGCTTACATGCACTCCCAACCACATATTACATGAAATATTTACCAATATATAATGGGGAAGGTGATGTCACTGCTGAGGAACATATGGTATCCTTTTACAGGTTTGCAAACAAATTTAACATTGACTATGCAGATGTGTGGATGAGGTTGTTTGTGCAGAGTCTGGATGGGGGAGTGAGGAAATGGTTCTAGGGTCTTCCTCCAGCCTCCATCGTAGATATTGAGGTGTTATATGAAGCTTTCATAAAGAAATGAGGATATAGGAGAGATTATCTCTACTACATCACTGAGTTTCACTGAGTTTGGGGCTCTAAAAAGAAAGAATGGTGAATCTATTTTAGACTTCACCAAGAGATTTAATAAGTTGTATGGTAGAATCCTAGATGAGATAAAACCAACTGAAGCCTCTACCAAGATCACTTATTCCAATGCATTTGATGCAGATTTCTCCCTTATTCTGAGGGAGAGAATATCCACCACACTATTGTCCATGCAAGAAGAAACCATTGAGGTTGAATCCAATATATTGGCATTAGACATGTTAAAGACTAGATCTGATAAAGACAAGAAGAAACAGAGGGAAGATTCCCCTACCTCTTCTGACTCGGCCACATCTGATCCCAAACTTGATGAAATGACCAAAACTTTGAAGGATCTAACATATGAAATAGCTAAGCTGAAATGGGAATCTAAACAACCAAACATAACTTTTCAAGGGGATGGAAATAGAAATCCAAACCAGTTTAGAATGCCTAATGATGCCCCTCAGATAATTCAGAGAGAAAGGAGGAATGTTGATGATAAAAGGGTAGCATCTCCTTTCCAAGAAAATCAGATTGAAGAGATAAATGTAGAAAATGATGTTGTAGATGATACTGCCATACTTTTCAATGAAACATATTATTATACTAGTCACTTAACGTAACAAGAATATGAGGTAGCACAACTGTCAAATCAATTTGATAATCAGATAGAGGAAGAGGGAATTATTTAAGGCCAACCCCTGAAAAAATATGATTGAGGACAAGAGCGGGGGCTCCCAAAGCCACTACCTTTGATCAAAACAAAAATGCTGAAGTCCTTTCCATGCCAAATCCAAGGAAATATATGTCATCCAAATCTCAACAACTTCCCCCACCTAAACTTGTAGTCCTTGAAATAAAATAAGCTGGTAGGCCACCAACATCTTTCAGCCTAGAGCATGAGTTGAGAAATATCAAGATCCCTGTGCCTTTGACATAATTGATGAAGAATGAACCTTTCAAAAAATCTATCATGAAAGTTCTGCAACCAACTACTTCTATTATATCTTCTGATGTAATTAGCCTGTAGGATGAGAACTCAACCATTATTGTGGGTCCACACATTGAAGATGGATCTGATGCTTCTCCACCATTCTATATATATTTAAATGTCCATGATAATATCCCGCATAACTGTCTCATGGACTCAGGAGCCTCGCACAATGTTATGCCCAAAGTTGTTATGGAATAACTAGGTCTGGAGATCAGCAAACTCTACCAGGACCTGTACTCCTTTGATTCTAAGAAGGTAAAATGTCTGGGACTGATAAAAGATATGGTGGTTTCTTTGGCACAATTACCAATGAAGAGTGTAGTGATGGACATTGTTGTGGCTGAAATTCCCTTGAAGTTTGGTATGCTCTTATCTAGAACTTGGGATAAGAAGGTTGGAGGATCATTACAAATGGACCTCACTTACACCACCATCCCTGTGTTTAGAGGGGAACATAGGAGGCTATACAAAGAGGTACTATTATCCTACATTTTCAATGACCATCATAACCCAAGAAATCACCCAATTTATGTGGTTGAGGGTGAGATCGACTAATTTGTTTTTCATTTAAATGATGATGAACTTGAAATGTCAATTAGCCAACGCAAAGATCAACCACTGACAGATCAACAAAACAAAGTATGGAAGATGTATTTCGATGGCTCTTCATCAAAGGAAGGATCCAGGGAAGGTATACTCCTCATTTCCCCTTCACAAGAGGTAATAACACTCTCCTATAAGCTAGAGTTTGAAACTACTAACAATATAGCTGAATATGAAGCTCTGGTGCTGGGATTGAGGGATGACAAAGACATGGCCATTGATTGTTTATAAGTTTTTGATGATTCTGAGTTAATCATCAATCAAGTTAAGAACATCTATCAAGCTAAACAACAAAGGATCAAGGAATACAGAAACATGGTATGGGACCTGATTGACCATTTCTTTATAGCATTTAATACATCCTTCATCCCCAAAGAGGAGAATCAAAAGGAAGATTCTTTGGCCTTGGTTGCCAGCACTTTTAGACCTCTCATTGGTCCAAATATTAAATATCAGGTGGAAATCAGACATAGGACAACCATACCAGACAACATAAAGCACTGACAAGTCTTTAGTGATGATCTAGAGCTGTAGATGTTTCTACATACCATTGATGAATTCTCCAATATCTCAATTGACCAATAAATCCAAGAAGGTGAAAATAATTAATCAGAAAATCAACAAACATCTCATCTGCTAAAGACAATAGCTGGCCACAATATTGTGGAGCTGAAATCCTATCACATTCCAAGAGGACTAGTGCCATTGGAGAGGTTGTTTGACCATAATGATGTTTCCATAGAAACCACCATTAAGAATCAAGAAGAAGAGATAAGAGATTGCAATATTGGGACCACTGAGAATCCCAAGATCATCAAGATGTCCAAAGCATTAGCTGCGAAACAAAGAGACAGGTATGTCGGTCTCATCAAAGGGTTTGCTAATACTTTTTCATGGTCATATGAGGATTTAAAGACATTTGACATTGACATCATCCAACACAAGATACCTCTGAAGGCTAGCTCCAAGCCATTCACATAGAAGATTCGAAAATTTAATCCCATGCTGATGTCCATAATCAAGATAGAGCTGAAGTGAATGATGGATGCAAATATTATTGTACCATTGAGGTACTCAAATTGGGTGGCCAACTTGGTACCTATGAGAAAGAAAAACATGGAGATACACTTGTGTGTTGATTTCCAAAATCTCAACAAGTGTTCTCTAAAGGACAATTACCCCCTTCCCAAGATGGATCATATTTTACAGAGGGTTGTAGGTTCCCATAGGATTTACTTGTTAGATGGATAGTCTGGTTATTACCAAATAGCGATGTGTGAAGAGGAAAAAGAAAAAAAAAAACATTCACCACCCCATGGGGAACATTCATGTACAACAAGATGCCTTTTGGGTTGATGAACGCAGGTGCCAAATTTTAGAGGGCCATGGACATATCTTTCGTGGGGGAAATGGACAAATTTATGGTCATATATGGTTTTCTGGAAATGCAGGAGATATGGAATATCTCTGAATCCTAGAAAGTCCCACTTTTCCATGCCAGAAGGGAAGCTCCTGAGCCACATTATATCAATAGGAGGTATAAAAATCGATCTGACGTGAGTCTATGCCATTCAAGAGATTGAAATGCCCAAAAATAAAAAGGCTATCTAGTTTTTCATTGGCAAGATAAACTTCCTAAGGCGCTTTGTGCCAAATTTCACCGAAATTCTTAAGCCTATCGCTAACATGTTGAAGAAGGATGCTGTGATAAAATGGTCACCAAAGGCAAAATCAACATTCCAAAGGATCAAGCAGGATTTAGTTGAAGCCCCTGTATTATCCAACCCTAACTATGCCAAAGATTTCTTCATCTTCTCTTTCGCTTCTGAGGAAACCATTGTTGTTGTACTACTGCAGAAAAATGGAGAAGGGCATGAAAAACCCATAGCCTTTTTTAGAAAATCTCTCTGAGATGCTGAGATGAAGTATGATATATTATAAAAGTAGGCTTATGCATTGGTCAATGCACTCAAGGCCTTCAGGGTATATGTCTTACAGTCTAGCATAACAACCTTCGTTCATAGCAGCAATGTCAAAGAGATTATGGTCCAGCCAGACAGTGAGGGGAAAAGAGGGAAGTATGACCTGCACATAAAACCCACCAAGCTGATCAAGGAACAAGGAATTGCCAAGTTGTTATCAGAATCAAACTGTAAGGTGCTAGAATTACATCAAATATTTACCCAATCATATGCGCCCATCATACGGTCTGGACAAGACAACATGCAGGTATTTGAAAATTATTCCTCTTCACCTTGGTATAGAAACATCATTTATTTTATGCAGCATCTTGAATGTCCACCAGATCTGAAGAAGACAAAGGCCAGGTCCCTCAAATTGAAGGAAATCAAATTCCGCATCTCAAACCAAAACTTGTATTGGAGAGATCCTGTTGGCATCCTATTAAAATGCATTGATGAAAATTAAGCCAAACAAGTCACACTAGAAATGCATAGAGGAGTATGTGGAGGACACCAGCATTGGAAGGCCACAACTCTCAAGATCCTATGGGCAGGGTATTAAATTTCCACCCTTTTCTCTAATATATTTACTACTATTAGGGCTTGCAATGAATGTTAGAAATTTGCAGAAAAACAAAAGTTACTATCACTACCCCTAAAACCTATCACTTCCAGTGGTCCATTTCAACAATGGGGGTTAGAATTCATAGGTGAGATAAATCTACCCTCCAGTGGGAAACACAAGTGGATTCTCACTGCCACTGACTATTTCACCAAGTGGATCGAGGTTGTGCCCACCAAGAATGCCAGGGACAAGGTGATCATGAATTTCCTGGAAACCAATATTTTTTCCAGATTCGGCTGCCCCAACAAGATTATAACAAACAATTCCCAAGCATTCAAGTCCAAATCCATGATTGAATTCTATGGCAATCATAACATTTTCTTGACACATTCCATGCCCTATTACCCTCAGGGGAATGGTTTGGTAGAGTCATCAAACAAAACCCTCATAAGGATTATCAAAAAGTTGTTCACCGAAAACAAGAAATCTTGGGAATCTAAACTCAAATATGATTTGTGGGCCGACAAAATCAACACCAAGAGGTATTTGAGAACCTCTCCATTTCAACTTTTATATGGTGTAGACACTATTTTTCCCACCTATCTTGGTATACCATTCCTAAAATTATTATAGGAAGAGATTGAGGAGCCAAATGACATCCAAAGGAGAATCTTCTAGATTATAGAGGTTCAACAGAAGAGAGAAGCATTGGATCAGATGACCGAAGCATACCAGAGCAAGATCAAATCAACCTTTGACAAGAAAACCAAGAAGGAGATGTTTCAAGAAGGTGACCTGGTCTTGAGGTGGGATGCCAAAAGTGATGAAAATTCCAAGCATGGTAAGTTCGATAACCTCTGTTTTGGCCCTTTTAAGGTGGTTGAGGTTCTGGAAAATAACACATTTATCTTGCACAATCTATACGATACAACGATCTTCGGAGGCCCAGTAAATGGGTGCTTCCTAAAACACTATTTTGTTTAAGGATGAGGGAAGGTCCCTCTTGTACCATAGATGATTTCCTTTTGTTTTTTGCATTTGATTAGTTAGTTGTGTGTGAATAAAGACTTCATAGACCAACAAAGGCACTGGGGTTTATCTATAGTTTCAAGTTTTAATAAGGACTCCATAGCCCAAAAAAGACATGGGGGTTAGCTTCAAAATTAATTTTCAGAGATGCATGGCTGTAATATAGAACAAAGGAAAGAAAAGGGAGGTGGGAAAAAGTTACTGAATTCAAAGGAACTGATCTGTTGTTCTTAGCACCTCCTAGGGAAGTGTTATCCCCGGTTGGAACCAATGTTGTAACCTAGGTCTGCACAACTGCCTCTCCTCTCTCTCATTTCCCTATGCCTTCATGAAATCTTTCCTCTTGAAGTTGTTCAAGTTAGTTTTCCGTTTTCTCAATAACTTGGTTTTCCTTATTGTCTTTCTTGACCGATTCTTTGCACAAAGTTTTTCTATTTTCTTGAAGGGTAAACACATATCATGATTTCGTTTTAAATACTTGTCATCATGTTTGCAAATAATCGAGCATGCAACAGGCCCCACCAATCCTTTCGTGTGTGCAAGAGACATCTAGGTCCACCAAGTCCTTTGCATGCACAATAAGCTTCCGCGAGAAAAAACAACATTTCAAAATATGTCAATTTCGGGCTCAGATTGTTGGAACAGGCATATTAAAATTGCAACGGTGGAGATCCAACAAGCCACTCAGATCGACGGTTTTCGTGCATTCATAATGTCGAATCATGCGAGGTTTAATATCAAGAGAGAAACCACAAATGTTCGGAGCCCCAAAGTGCCGGAGTGGGCCCTCACTGCCACGTTACTTTGAGCCATTACTACTTCGGGATATTTTCATGCTTTACAAGAACAATTCTGTAAAACCCGCATCCCCGAAGTCCCAAAATATTTAAATGATAAAAAAAACATAATTCGGGTTTAATTAGTGATAAGAACACGCTAATCACTTCGCGTTTTCGACACTCCGAGAGTTATATGCACTTTGCATTCAAAATATCTCGAACTCCGAAGTGCCGAAGTGACGAGAGACTACCACGTCACTCTAAGAGAAAGTCACTTTGGGAGATATTCATGCTCCACATTCAGAAGCTCCCAAGATCTAAGAAATTTGTGCCATCGCTAAATATGGCTATGGAAGTTATAATATGGTAGACAGATACAACTTTAGGAGGGCGCTAAAATGGCAGGGTTACCCAGATCATAGATTGCAACACGATCGACAACCACACTTCATTGCTAGGACAAAAAATGCTTGAATGTTAACATCCTTCGGTCCCACAATTGAAACCATGGTATAGCTAGAGAATTACGTGGAAGTTGGTGGTGGATTTTGGGAGGCGGAGCTGTGTGGATCCAAACTACCCTTGACAACTTTTGCAATCACATGATTATATCACATCTAGGGTCCAATCCGAGAGTAGAGCATGGAAACAAAACTGGGCGTTAAGCCAAATCGTCAAAGGAAAGTCATGAGGAGAAGCAATATGCTAGTAGACTACGACCAGTCCATCACAGATAAATCAGGAAGAAGGGTCGCTTATGATCGAGACAAAGAAACTTGCTGATAGTCAATAGGGACAGAATAAAAGTTTCAGAATCCGGACTCTGCAAAACCATAATCGGGAACACGAGAAACTATAATCCAGACTGTAGAAGGAATTTCAAAGACTCCAGAAAAGCACCAGAAGACTTACCTCTTCCTCAAGTAGCGTTCATGCATGCCAATGCTCAATGAAAAACTCAGTTTCATTGCTCCTAGTCTTTTACTGCTAATCCCAATTCATTCCATTGCATGTGTTAAGGTCCTAACCCGCACATAGGTAGATCAATGTATTCAGATGTAATAAAGGTCAATATTAATAAGACATTTCAATAAAATAGAATAAGGCGGATGTAAGAAGACCTAATAGAAGCTTCCGCTTCTAGAAGGATCTTCTCTAGATGCTTCTCTTAATAGACACATTTAGTATAAATAAGGGTCGAGGGTATGAAAACCCTAGCTTGGAGATTATTGTAACAGAGCGCTGCTCGACTGGAGGTTGCCCCCTCGAAGAGGCCTGTGAACATTGCTTTCTGAATCAAAGTGCTTTTCTATTTCTATTTCGTATATCATTTCTGTGTATTGTGAAGATTATGCTGGATATTTTACTGTTATTATGCCATTTCTATCATTTTATTTATGTTCTGCATATTTTATATATCTGGTATCTTGCAGCATGCATCAGTCCAGTTTCATCGCTAGTATCAATTTTCAATTATTTAGTTCAAGACTCTTTTTAGTTTTAAGAATAATAAGTGGTTTTTTATGTGTGATAATAACCACTCTCTTTGATTAAGTCAAGTGTGAAGTATACATTACTTTACTCTAGCAGTGTTTTAGTCAAGTTAATAAGTTGTTCTACAACTGTTAATCTAGAGTTAAGTCTCACCCCCAGATGGATGAGAGCCTCTACAACTCTGATAAATATGTAGTTTTTGTGTGTTTTAGGGGTTCAGTTTTTTGGGGAAAGGATATCAATACAACAACTGGTTGTACCCATTCGATGCATGGATTAGAGCTCTCTACTTGGTGAACATACTCTTGATGACAATGTTTCTTTCAAATCTTCATGTGTCTTTTAATCTTATCTTGAATACAGTTTTTGATTTGTACAAAGTACATTTCATTTCTTTTAGATATTGTGTAACTTGTCTTTATTGATATGCAACCTTTGAAAACAACTAATTCTTGGTGAAGAACTATTTTTATCACAACCCGAGGGAGTAATTGTGTTTTTGATACATGTTTAATTCCTTGAAATGATATTTTAAGTATTAAACTTCTTGCAATAGATTATTCATTGAGTGTCTTGTTGTTTCCCTTGGTTTTTATTATTTCACTTATCTGTCATTTGTGTGCCACCAACCAAGGAGGACCCTCATCTGCATCATTTTTCCAACCCCAACCATGCTCTTGTCTTGGTAGAACCAATCTCCTAACTAACCAAAAAAATTAAAAAGGAAACCAACTATTCCAAACTTCAGGTGGCCTAGCTCTGCCCTTTAGGAGTCAAGTGTAGAATTTAGGACCAACAATAGGGAATCCATTCCTGAGGATGGATTGGAAGTTTCCTTTGAAAGAATTTAAGTATTGTCCGAGAATAACACTCTCCGGTAGAAAGTCGAAATCAATTCGACCAAGTAAGTTATTAAACCTGCCATTAAATTCCCTAACAACTTCATCGTTTTTTTTGCAAATGTTGAGATATTGGGAATAGAGGGATGCCATATCTTCCATCATGCCCCATCTTTGGAGGAAAACTTATTCTAAATATTCACAGGTTGTGAGGCTTTTGCTTGGGAGGTTAGTGCTCCATTTTCTAGCATCTCCAGTAAGTTAGGCAAAGAAAAGTCTCATGAATGTGTCAAGATGTTCTTTCCAAGACTGATGGAAGTCATATCTCTCACAAAAATTGGTCCAATGTGTGTTACTAGAAGCCCTAGATTCTCCGTAAAACTTGGGTATCCATCAATCAACATCTTTAGGGAGATCATGTAATCCTCCTTGGATATTGGCCAATTATAAAGGGTTGAAGAATTCTTCCGAATCCCATTTAGGTGGGGCCATGGGGAAAATAGGAACTACATGACACGAAAGTGTGTACTGACGTCCTCTACGGGTCGTCATCAGTGGAGTCTCCAGAAAATATCCTTGATATTATCAAAGGGATGAGGGGATCACCCTTAGTGGAGTCACCAAGTAAGCTTTGTGAAATTAAGGCTTTGGATAAAGGCTTACCGAAAAGTGTCATTTGAGGAAAATTGACTCGATGTTCCCCAAAAATGATGTCAAAATGTTATCGCACAATCTATACTTTCCTAAAGACCAAGGCAAGTGAATGCAATATTGGCGTAACAAGGGGTGACCTATCACTATCACCTTAATAGGAAACCCCTTTCTATTTAGGAGTATATCAAAGTTACCCCAGGGGAGACGTCCCCAGTGACCTAAAGGGATGATAATACTAAGGAGAGGATGAAATAAAACCCCCCTCTCACTAGTCACTCAAGTCAAAAGGTTCTTTAAGGTCTTTAAGGGATGACATAACGGTAAAAATGGAGTGTACCTGCACAAAACAAGACAACAAAGGAAATATGGCATCTTTTAAGTAAAAAATATGATGTTAGTGCTTCTTAAGACCATGAAACTTAAAAAAACAGGCTAGCTGATATAAAATTGCAGCAATGTAACAATTTAAAACAACAATAAGTATTTTGTAACAGTCACAAAAAATATGCCTTGAAATTGCTTGAAAAAGACAAGAAAATGTAGCTTTAACTAGGATGAATGACAATTAATTGTCGCAAGAAAATTTGGAAATGTATAGCTAGCATTTAAGGTCACTTATGCATAGAATTTACTGCAGTTAGATGACCGCAACAATGTTTTGTAGCAACAACAAATTCTAGTGCTCAAAATTGCAAGGAAACACCATGTAAACTTAACATTTATCTAGTAGATTGACTGGAAATTGTCACAAGCAATTTCCGAGTGAGCTAAGTGCAAGTTATTTGAATGCAACAAATTAACATGGATTAGTATGGTTGTAGCAGTGATTTGCAACAACAACAAGTTAGTTAATGAATTAGTCTAGTTTAGGGTTAGTAGAAGTTAGCAAAATCTTCAAGGAAGAGAGTTTGAGTGTTTAATCAATCCTTTAGTAAGAGAGAGGCTAGAACTAGTGCCTTCTAGGGATTATGGATTTAAGTGGATGACTTCTCCGAAGGTTGCAAATCAATTTTGATAGTGCACAAAATTCCAAGAGGAATGCATAGGAGAAGTAGTAACTTAAGTCCCCCTATGAATTTTCCTCAAGAAACCAAGATACTAGGGTGTAGGAAATTATATGACCTAGCACCTTTCTCTCCTTAGGATTATTATGGGATAAGAACTTAGGCAAAGATAACCAGGTCAAAACCTTAAAGTGCTAGGAAACTAGGGCTCTAGGGTTTCACTAGTTACTAGATCAATTCAATGAAAATCTTGGCAAATAGAAAGTAAGAAAGTAGCAATTTAAGTTCCTTACTTCAAGCATTAAGAATATCATGAAATTTCATAATCTTGTATGAGAAAATAAAAGCATACATAAACCATTCAATAGATGACAAAAAATGCAGATTTTACCTACTTGCACCAAGAATAATCATGTAATACCATGCAAGATCACCATAAAAGATTCCAAGATTGATCGAACTTGCAAAAAACCAACCTTGTACAAGAGTTTGCCTCACAATTTCAGCCAATAACCCTTCTAGGGTGCAAATTTCAGACCTCTCCTCTTGTGTGAGAAGTTCTGGTGTAAAATTGAGAGTACTTTATGTTTATTTATACATAATTTTGACGTTCAATTAATTTTTTGGTCAAAATAAGGCCGACCTGGCCAATTTACAAATAAATTCAAATTTGGCATAAATAAAATTAATTATCATGTAAAATCATCCCTAAGGGTGATATCATGCCGATGTCATGCCCTTCTAGGGTGATGTTGGACCACCAAGGTGGAACATTGGGCTCAAGATGCAGAATGTTTGGCCTCCAAATTCCCTGAATGATGCCCACACATGCCAACCAACTCACAATTGCTCTCAAGGGAAACATCCTTCGTTCTTCTTGGTGCAAATATATGATGTCTTCTTTCCCCTAGTTGGGGTTACAATATCCATCTATGGGATTTCATCCCCATGAAGGTCCAAGCTAATCATTCCCCCATGTGTACCTATCCACTGGGCAAGGTCCTGCAACAACAAGAAGTACGCCCTCGAGGGGTTCATAAGTCACATGGATCATAACATGCAAATAATATCCAATAATTAAAGCATGCAAACATGTGCATCAAACCCCCATTTACCCAGACAAATTCTCAAAGACGTTATAAAAATTAACAAGTCAGGTTTGGAGAAGGTCTCAGGGTGTCCTATTGGGCTAATACTCCTTGAGTTTGGGGTGTTTCCTAGGTGAGAACCAATCCAGGTCATGTAAGTGTATGAGGTGGCATGGGTTAAGTGTTTGGGCATGGGGTGCAATGATAACAAGGAAATGAAAATATTACCTATGGGTGCCTTTGTAGAGGGTGAGCTGCAACTTGTCATAGATGCCATTGTTTCCTAGCCCGTTCATTTCCTTTTGTTATTAGCTTCATTTATTTTGATCTTTTGTTTTTATTATTCAAGGGAAGAGTTGAGGGACACTGTCTTGACTTGGTGACCAGTGGTGACAATGTTATCCATAGACATTTCATGGAGATGAGAATGATGGCTCGTGATATGACCCCCTTTCGCTTGGTTATGCCACCAAGAGCCACTACCCTGGTTTGGTGACCAGATATATGGCCTTGTCATACTACTACATGCCCATGGTCATAATAGGTCGGCTTGTGATGAGACCTCCTATCCACCAACTAATACCTTGAGTGTGTATTTATCTTGTAGGTTCCCTTTTCTTATTGAGAATATTTTTAGTGCTTTCTCGTGAGTCCCTGGGTGAAACATATCAAAGGTTTTATTTGGGATTTAAACTCTTACTAGGTGCTTTTACCCCTGGTTCTTTAGCCCCTTCTTCCCACATGGCAAGGTACAACCCTTCATAGTTTGGAAAACCCAATGCCTAAACAAAGGTAGGGGAAAATGAGAGGAGTAAAGATGGAAAGTGGTAAGTATGGAGGGAATGGATTAAGCCCTTTCATAGACCAACCCAGTGGCAACCCATCCTAAAGGGAGATCAACTTTCTAGGGAATCATGTCACCCTTCCAGGTATGAATAGTTTAAAGAGCATAATTTCCAAGAAAACATTATGAAATGAAGGAGAATCCAATGCAACATATTCAAGTGAGTCAATAATCAAAGTGACAAATACCATGATACCCAGACTCATTACCTCATGGAGAAAGACTTACTACTACTTCAAGACTAGGCTGGTGGGATGGACGCTTCCACTACTGATAGATGGGCTGCACTGAAGAAAAGAGGGGCCCTCCGGGGCCATGCTCAAGTCATCCGACTCTCGACACTTCATGTCTAGGACCCATGGGCCTTGAGACCTGATCTCCTTAGTTATCTATAGATAGGGGATAACAATACCATGGGAATATATACATATGGACTTCATTTTGGGATTACCTAGGACACAGAGTGGTCATGATTCTATGATGGTTGTAGTGGAAAGGTTTTCAAAGATTGAACATTTCATACCATGCAAGAATACCAATGATGCTACTAAAGTGGTTTTTATTTTTTATTTTTCAGAGAGATTGTGCGGTTACATGGACTACCAAGAAATATCACCTATGAAAGAGAGACGATATTTCTTGGACACTTTTGGAGGATA
>ML806868.1:43827-71202 GCA_009831015.1 Picea engelmannii
GGCATGCCAAACTCTATTGTTTCTGATCGAGACCCAACTTTCACAAGCAATTTTTGGCAAGAACTGTTTAAGCTACAAGGCACACAATTGCATCTCAACTCAGCTTATCATCCCCAGACAGATGGTCAAATGGAAGTCGTCAAAAAGTGTTTGGAAACATATTTGAGGTGCTTTGCTTCTGAAAAACAACACCAGTGGGCTCAATGGTTACCCCTCACCGAATGGTGGTACAACACTACATACCATACAACCACTCGCATGACTCCTTTTGAAGCAGTGTATGGAAAGAAGCCACCGTCAGTTCTCTCATACTTACCGGGTACCTCAAAGGTCCAGGCGGTTGGCCAAACACTTACAGTCCAAGAGGATATCCTTCGTACCCTTAAAGAGAACTTGGTCATGGCCCAGAATAGAATGAAGCAACAAGTAGATCAAGGTCACTTCGAACATCAATTTGTAGAAGGGGATCAGGTGTTTCTACGACTGCAACCATATAAGCAAACTTCCCTCAAGGCCGAGTAGTGTCAAAAGATAGCACCCAAATTTTATGGCCCTTACACAGTTCTCAAGCATGTGGGACAAGTCGCATATCAGTTAGCTCTCCCCAGTCAGTCGAAGCTACATCCTGTTTTTCATGTTTCATGCTTGAAGAAGGTGATTGGAACCAGGTGCCAAATTCAAACCAACCTTTCAGAGTTAGCTGAAGAAGGATCCATTTGGCTACAACCAGAAGCAGTTTTGGACCAGCGAGAGCGTCGCCTGCGTTAGAGAACCATCAAGGAAGTGCTAGTACAGTGGAAATATATGACTCCAACAGATGCCACTTGGGAACTAGCTACCATTCTATAGCAGTTTCCACATCTCAAGCCTTGAGGACAAGGCTGTTTTTAAGGGGGCGGACATGTTAAGGTCCTAACCTGCACATAGGTAGATCAATGTATTCAGATGTAATAGAGGCCAATATTAATAAGACCTTTCAATAAAATAGAATAAGGCGGATGTAAGAAGACCTAATAGAAGCTTCCGCTTCTAGAAGGATCTTCCTCTAGATGCTTCTCTTAATAGACATATTTAGTATAAATAAGGGTCGAGGGTATGAAAACCCTAGCTTGGAGATTATTGTAATAGAGCGCTTCTCGACTGGAGGTTGCCCCCTCGAGGAGGTGTGTGAACATTGCTTTCTGAATCAAAGTGCTTTTCTATTGCTATTTCATATATCTTTACTGTGTATTGTGAAGATTATGCTGGATATTTTACTATTATTCTGCCATTTCTAGCATTTTATTTCTGTTCTGCATATTTTATATATCTGGTATCTTGTAAAATATTTCCCAGAGGTACATATAATAAACTCAATTATAAGAAAATTGGGCCATGTCGAGTTCTGAGAAAGATTTATGATAATTCATATAAGTTATAATTGCCGAAAGATTTTGACATTTCTAAAATATTCAATGTGGCCGACTTGTACGATTTTCATGAGGGAGAAAAGAACGATGAATAAAGTACCTTTAATGAATAGAAGAAACAATTACCTATGAAATTAGATGAAGAATTAGAGCAAATCTTGGCGAAGAGGGTTAGCAAAAGGACCTGAAATAAAGAATATTACAAATATCTAGTTAAGTGGAAAAAGAGGGATTCTGAAGATGCATTGTGGGTTTCTAAAAATGAGATAGCATGCCTACAAAGATCTTCATACTTTATAGAATCTAAAATTTCATCCACATGAGTTAGAGCTCATTTTTTTTTACCAAGTGTCACGTCCCCACAATGTGCCTTTCGATCATATACCTCTTGAGGGCATGTGACACCACAACATTTATCACTTGGATGCTTGGAAACACCAAATTTAATTCATCCAGACTACACTTCTTCACCTAGAACATACCCACAATCCATTCTAGGCTACCGACGAGTCACACTCCTACTCTGGTGCAACTCTTGTATACTTAGATATTTGTTAAATTCTTTAACACTTAGTCATATATAAGCATACATCCATGAGAAACCAAGAGAATTGTGGAGCAAACAAAATACATACACAAATATATTGTGGGTGGAAAAAACCATGCCTAATACCCAAATAAGTCTTTGTTATTATGAAACAATTACAACATGAGCACTACCACCTCGATTTACAACAGGGCGGAGTCAAACGACTTGCTTCACTTAACCAATACATTCATACAAAAATCATCACCATGACTCTCCGTTGTAACCATCTCTACATCCACCTTCCGTGCACCTCAGATGTGCCCCCAACCATACACTTGTTGTCTCTTCATTTTCATAGACTTCACATATTTCAGTTTTTCCTCACACATGCCTCCAACAGATTTGCATTTCCAAACTTCACCAAAATCAACCCAAGGGAATTTCTCCCAAATCTGTCCAACAAATCCACCTCAAGGAAACACACCTCCTCCCAAGTGGAGTGACTTGGCTCCTTTAGGGAGCTCCTCCTCTTCATTTTCCTAAGAATCACATAACTCTCTTGCTATCCTTGTCTTCAAAACTAACTTCCTTGGTTGTGTGCCCTTGTTCTCATATAGACACTCCAAATGCCACCATCATGAACCGTCACGTTCTTTGGGGATGTCACGCCCCTTCATGAACCCATGTGTCCAAATGAATCGTCACACCCCTTCACAGACCCGGTCTCCTAAATGAATCATCGCACCCCTTCGTGGACCCGGTTTGCCAAATGAACCTTTTTATCGCACAAGTTGTATGTTGGGAAAATCCCAACCCAACCACCAAATGGAAACAACTTTGAGAACACCTACCCACTGTCACCTTAGGGATATATTCTTGTCACTTTAGAGATGAAGACATCACCTCAAGGGGAGAATCTCGGTGACCCTAGGGGAAATGAGATAGAAAGTGAAGATATGAAGGAAGGTCCCCCCAAAGGTCAAGATAGAGAGAGAAAAATGGCTTGATAAAGAATCACGGGGGTAGCCAAAAGTTTCCAAGAGATAAGAGTACATGCAAAGAGTGATTGTACCTTCCTGAGACACAAGAACAAGCCAAATATATGCGTATGATGTTAGGTGGACAAGAAGGTTAATCTTGCTGTCCCTAATTGCACCAGTAACAAAAATTATATATCAACAACAAAAATATAGTGAGAGTTGCAAAATAGTTTCTCAAAGCTCAGTAAAAGTACAAGAGACAAGCTAGAAAATTGACTAGATATCATAAAACTTTAGCAACAATGTAAGGCTGTTATAAACAAGTTTTGCAGAAATAATTATCAGCCTTATGGATTTAACAAACAAGTTATTATAGAAAATAAATCATCCATCAAAACTTGCCAATAATCCATCCAAAAGCGTGCTAGCCTTAGTAGATTAATGTGGCAAACTCTTAGCAACTTTCGACCATTGAGTAGTGAGTTATGAATGAAATATAGTTAGGGTTTCTGCAACCCTAATGGATATAGATAAAAATTTATAACAAAAACAAGGAGTACTAAGAGAATTGATTCCAAGTTAGCCAATCTCAAAATAGTGTCGAGGAAAGTATTTTATATCTCCAATGCAAAAATCAGATTAATGCCTTTAATATTTGGGTGAATGGATTCTTTAAACATAATTTGGATCAACAAGATCCATAGGGGTGTAAATAATATTACTCCCTTCGGTATGTTAATCCAAGTAGGGTAAAGTCTAAGAGTGTATACACACTCATATTTCTCCTAGCAACTCTTGCAAAATGACTTGCAAACTTAGCAAATTAAATGAAGTTAAGTGGAGGGTGTATCCAACATACTCATCCTAGGGTTTAAACCTACAATAAACAATAAAGAGAAATAAATAACTAACAATGCATATTTTTCCTTACCAATTCCAAGAAAGAGAGAGATCAAACTCTAGTTCACCAAGAAATTTACCATCCAATAGCAAGAGAGAAAGCCTCCAAGAGGTGCGCACCACCTTATCTCATCCAATCACCAAGAGATAACACCAAAACTCATTTTCACAAGAGATAAACACCATAAATCCTCAAGCATAGAAAAAATTTCAGCCAAGTACTTCTCACAATGGGAGAGTTATGTTATGAAATGAGTTTCAAATGATCTCTATTTATACAAAATGTATAAAACATAGTTTGTCCACATCATTTAGGGTAAGCACAAAAAAGGGGGAAAACAACCTTATTTTTCCCCTTTACACAAATAATAATATTTAATTTTTACTTTTCACATGAAATAAAAACCCTAAGTAAGATGTAACCCCTCTAGGGAGACGTTTTGACACTTTTCCAATTCGTTGGAGGGAAAGGTGGAGGTCATTGGGGCTTATAGAGCCTCCTCTTCATGCTCCAAGGTCTCTTCATGCCTCCTTTGGTAAAATCATGCCAATTTTCATTTAATAACAACTCCATTGCCACCAATCCCTAGCCCTAGGTGACGTCAATCCCCAAAGAGTGATGCTTTTCTCCTCTTTGGAAAGTTGTTTGGGTGATAGGGGCTAGGTGAGGTCATCCATGATGTATTATAGGCCTCCAAAGTAAAATATTTTTCATCCGGCATATGGGACCTTGTCATCCAACCTATGGGATTGAATCCCCATGGAAGCTCAAGCTAGGCTTGTTCCTCCAAAACTGTCCACCAACTAGGTGCTGAAAATATAAATGGATATGCCCTCCAAGGATCTCAAGTCAAATCATCATGATAAGTAAATCAAATAAATAAAATAGTCATCTAAGCAAGAACATCAAAACCACCTCATCAAAATAAACTAATTCTCAAAGAGCCTATGCAATTTACCAAGTTTGAGTATGGGAGGGTTGACAAAACAACCTATTGGGTGAATCATCCCTTAAGTTTAGGGATGTTTCCCGAGGGGACCTCCTTCCAAGTCATGTTGATGATGTCTTATGGATGAGGGGAATAATTTTTGGCATGGGTTTCATGACATACAAGGGGTTGTAGTGTCTCACTTATGGATGCCTTTGTAGAGGATGTGCTTCACCTTTGTTTTCAATGCATCCTTTTTCCAAACCCATTTATTTCCTTTAATTAATTAATGATCCAAAACCTTGTGTACTCCCTAGAGTGAAATCTATTAGCTTGGGGTGAAACACCACAAAACCACATGAAGTTAGAGGTACATAGAGTGCCATATGCAAGGAAATAAATGGACACCATATGAGTGTACAGACCTCAACAAGTGGGGATATTTATATTTATGTGTTTGCTTTTGCATGTCTTTTTTTAAGAGAAGAGTTTCATTGCTCTCAAGACCTCTTTTGGTGAGCATCTGAAAGGTTCATAATCAATATTTTATCTTTTTCCAGCCACAAGCCTTTAGGCCTTCAGGCCCTTCTTCCCATGAAGTGAGGGACAATCCCTTCTTGGGTCATTACACATGAAAAACCCAAAGGGCGAGGAGATGAGGGGATGCAGTGTGGAAAGTGGAAAGTATGGTCGTGTTGGTAGCCAAATCACATTTTTCTATTTGTCCTATAAGCTGCCTACACCTATGTCTAGCAAACACCAAATTTTTGTCGCAATTTTCAAATAGACGACATTTTCATTTTTTGCGACATTTGCACATTTGTCTTCGTCAAGTTTTCACGACTGTAAGCATGAAAACTTCTCCTTTCGAAGTCATATTTCGATCATTATCTGAACTGTCAATATCTCTTATGCCTATTGCGCTTACCTTCTATTGATCATTATACAACTGGCAAGATCCTCTAATCAGTTCTCATACTTCGGTTGATTGTATAACTTGGTTTTATTGAGTTTGTAAGGCATTTAGCATTTGGATTTGCACTTTATATGACTTGCCTGATCATTGATTCTATGAAAATGCATAGGGGTTACCATTAATTTTTTTATTATATATATGTCCTTTGATATAATCCTTATGTTAATCTTTTGTCTTGTCGACTATATGAATATTGTTTGGCACCTTGGTTAAACTTTTGATTATATGAAATGATACATTGGCGCATAGTTGATTTTGGTTTTGATTTATAAGTCGGGTGTTTAAACACTATGGCACAACGTTTGCGCGCATTGTTATACACATTTAATTTCATTAATCAAGCATATGAATCGATGGTTGAACTACTATTATGGAGTGAACAACTATGTAAATCGGCGGTTGTACTTGGATAATGAATAGTTTGCATGGCAGACTCCACCACCTTCGCATGCTCACATTTATGCTTATCCCTTTTGCTCGTTCATTTCGGTTAGCTAGAGCAGCTCTGCTCCTGTGCGTGTTGGTGAATACAAACCCTTCCCTTACCATGTGTTCGGCTCCATGGCACCAGTTTTGCGAGTCGAGCCCAATGGCCACTAAGCTCTGTTAATGTTTGACAATGCCCGCAGTGACCTGGAGGAAAATGGGTGGCTACCCTTTATACAATGATTTGAGGGTTTTAACCTTTGTTTAGCACGACAATTTTCCGTAACCTTCGACGGCTGTCGAGCCAAGGTGGGCGACATATAGTTAGAGATTGATGAGCAGTTTATCAGTCTTGCCACAGGGTTACCTGCCTCGGGACAGCGTTGGTTTAAGAATTGCAAGGTTGAGGAAGTGCCATGGACATTGTTGTTTCTATCGCGCAAAGTCACCTCTTGTGATAGAGGTATGCCCATATCTATGCTCAAACCACAATGGCACGACTTATTAATGCTAGTCAAGTAGTTTGTGACCTGTGAAGGTCGATAGGGACTTGTGTTCCTCTACCACCTACGTTTGCTGATGATTTTTATAGGGTATCCTCTAAACATGCCTTTCTACTTTCATCGTTCCCTGTATAAAATGTCGAAAAAGTTTAAGAGGCAGAAGGCTGACAGCAGCCTGTTCCACCATGGGCCTATTAAGCTCATCATTGTTTATCATTTGAGTTTGCACGGGGATAGTTGGAACGCTTTTGTTGCTCGGAATGGTTTCAAGGATCCGAACCCTATACAGGTTGATAAACCTGTGGTAATTGAAACCAAGGCCGAACCGCCTATACCCTTACATCTCCTACTGCCTAAACCCTCGGTTGACCCTGGTGGTGGCTTACCTGACACTGTGACTAAGAGTGAAGAGGCTATTAAGAAGCCTATGAGAAAAAAGCCCAAGGAAAAACTTACTTCCAATGCCAAAGGGAAAAGGAATGCCCGGCTCATTTCGAGAATGGCCAGAAACAAATCGAAACCCTCTGCCGAGTCCAACCCTATCATCCTAAGTGAGGATTCTGATTCTGATGTTGAACATTTTCTGGCCAGCGAGTACCCTTACTCGCAGGGTTTATGTCCCGAGCCTCCTTATGATTTTGTATCAAACCTTCCCCCCTGCCTAAAGAACGACCCTGACTACCCGGGTATTAAATTGCCTCGTGAAACCCTCGGTCATTTGGCCAAACCCTCGCCTACTCTTTCTAAACCCACACAGTCACCCTGTGACCAATGCGATTCATGGTTAGAATGATATTATATTGATGTTCCTATACTCCAATCGAAGATTCAATCACTGGAAGATCAAATTGCAGTGCTAACCAGTCAAAAAGCTAAGCTCCAAGCAACAGATAAAAAGCAAAAGAAAACCGGCTCAATCTTGTTCAAAAATGTGGAATCAGCCACGACTGTTGTCAATTCTAAATTGGCATAATGAAGCAGCCTCGTCGCTATACAGGTATGGTTTTGACATCGTTTTTGTAAATAATCTAGGTTGATATAATGATTTGAATTCAGTTTTTAAATAGCTCTGAATGACTCTGTTATAATGTGTGCATTCTATATATAACTCTGCTTTGAATAAAAAGAAATTTCGATTTGATATACGATCTGATCATTCCTAGTATAGCAATCAATAGATTTTGATTGGATTTGTGTGGTCTTCGTTTGGATTTGATTGATTGGTTTGCTTTATTGAGTTAACAAAATTAATAGATTGTGTTCGATTGATTGGTTTGTATTCGATTTGAAAAGGAAGTTTTTCTTACTCAGTTTAGAACACAATCATGTTCGGATTTGATTTTGTTATAATCCATATGCTGTGGTTGGTGAACGGTTTTACTGAGTTTGGTTGTTACGATATACTCTGTCTTACAATTTTCAAAGTTGAAACATGGCTCTGTTCGATTTTAATTTGGGAAACGAACTACTCTGTTTTTATAAAAATGATATGTTCATTGAAGTCAGTGTAGGTGTGCCCGAATCATGGAATGGATTCGATTCGTGACAGCTATGCTAAACCCCAACCAATTGATTCATTTGATCGAAACGATTTCGTTTTGATCAAAGTCGTTTGCCCTTTTTGCCATAACAAATTATGAATTCTATTGCCGATCATTCGAGTCTGTTATGGTTTTATTTGAATTGATTTTCACACCAGTTTGAATTGATCAATTCGTGGCATGAACCGATTTGCCATATCAACATAGTCATAACGATTAGAATGATCTTGTCGAATTCATATTTCCTGTTAACAAGGCAATGTAATAGTTGCTTGCCATTTGTTTTGATTATAATCGTTTCAATTGATATCAAAACGATTTTACAACTGTTGGATTCGATTAGTTATGAAACAAATTGATTGATTGTGTTATTTTTACCAAATCTGGTTATGATTCGTTTGAATGTAATCGATCTTGCTTACCCCAGTTTGCAAAAATGAATGATCAGATATCTTGTACGCACTCTGTTACACCTTGCTACGATTTCGTTTGCTATATCGTCACAGCCATAACGAATTGTAAATGATCATGTCCGATTCATTCATATCTCCTATTGGTAAAACGGCATAACAAATGCATAATATTTGTTTTTGTATTGATTGCATTGGATGTCAAATAGGTTCTCAACTATTTGATTATGGTTATGTTGACCCGATCTTGTGGTAACAAAAACAAAACAGATTATGCCTATCTCTGTAGTCATTTAATTGATTTGGATCCTGTTTGAGTTCATAATGGAATAACGATTTCAAATTATGATTCATTTTCAAATGATTATTGGATGTCAATTAAATGGAATTTAAAAAAAAGAAGATTTTCGATTAACTTCAACGCTGATTATGTACCTTATTTAGACTAGCTACAGAATCAGATGATTCTGTAGCTAATCTATAGAATTAAATTTTCTATCATTTTATTACTAAAAGATCCTTCTAATTTGTTCGTTTTTGGTCCTTTTCAGGTGAATTCAAATTGCATGGGATTTGATGGACAATTTAGAGGATATTTGGATGTTTTACTTTTATTTTAGTTTCCTAGTTTAGTTGAACTTGGGAATATCTTCCCAGATTATGTAAACAGTCTGATAACTTCCACAGGGAGGTTTTACCCTGTGGAAAAACTTATAAATACTTATTATTTTTTTTGTAATAATCATCCTCATTCGTGGGAGAACAAGGATATGGAATTTTAATACAAACTGAGACAGAAGTTGATGTTCTGCTACAGCTTTAGCTTTTCATAATATCAATCTTTTGTTTCATGTTTATGTTATCAGTTTGCATCTGATTAATGGCTACTTTAGCTATCTTAGTCTTTTGCAAATGATATGAATTGATTAATATGATCCATGTCTGATTTCTTCAATTATTTAAAAACATAGCAATTACTTGATTCCATTTATGAATGACAGATTTCTCTTCTTCATCAATTGGATTATTCTGTATAAGTCTTTGCATAACAGGTTTACCTAATTGTGGAGATTTATAAATTATATAATTGTTATGATTTTTATGTCTTGTTTGTCCTATAAACCAATTCAAAGAGAATTGTAGCGTATCATTTACGAGAAGCTTCTGGAATATTTGGTGAGGGTTTCCTCCCTTCGATATGCTTGAACAGTCATCATACACAGGACAAATCTGGAGCGTTTCCAAGTCAGTTTGTTGTTCATTCATTTAGTGTATTTGTTAGTAGTTTAGTTTACATATAAGTTTAGTAAGATTTATAGTTAGAATTAGTATATTAGATTGTTTAATTTCAGTAAGTTTTATCTCTTGTTCATAAAATCATAAAATCAACAAAAAATACCTTTCTCTGTCTTAGGGCAGATTGCAAATGAATTTTTTTTCAAGTTTTACTTAAATCTGTAAATTGTAGATATTGTACATTTTGTGAATAAGTTATATTTCAGTTAGTAGTTAGTTAGTTAATTAGTTAGAGTTAGTATAGTATTAGTTAGTAGATTGTATATATAGAATAGTTAGATTAGTTAGTTTGTTTTAATAGTTAGTTTTAATTAGATTAGTTAGTTTAGTTAGTTTTATTTAGTTTTAGTTAGTTTAGTTTGTTTTATTTATAGTTAGTTTAGATTAGCTTTCTCTTTGGTTTTCTTAGGACCTTATATCGGCTAACGGAGCCGCTAAACCTATCAGGGTGGTTCATTCCAAACAACTTGGGTTATTAGACAACCCTGGACCGGTTCCACTCTCTCAGTTGATGGACGGTTGATTTTGCCCATCAACAAATGGCGCTAGAAGGAGGGCCTGAACTTAATTAATGGCATGAGGCGGTCACAAGACTCCTCCCCCCCCAATCACTCACCTATAGTGACTAGAAGCTGTTCACATGATAATATTCCCCTTCAAACAACAACTACTTCAACCGACGATCCACAGATCACAGTTGAGCCAGCAACCCCTAATCCTACAGGTGGTGACATACAAGAGATTGTTCGTCAATCTCTTATTAAAACACATAGTACCTTAGCTCGTCTTAGGCAACCAAACCATCCATGGGGTCAACCTTTGGACTTCTCTGATATCAGAGAACAATTAGGTGACACTAACCTCACTATGAATCCTACAGATCCAAACTCAAATCCTGCTGCAGGAGGATCTTGGATACCTCCTTCACCACCTCCATTATCTCCTTCCTCTTCTAGAGGAGATTCCTCGTCAGACGAAGGCAATTCACCTTCTCATCCTTCCACACCCACTACCCCAATGGAAAATCAGAACAACCTTGCTAGACCCTGGTTGGACCAGGATGTTGTAGCTGTACCTGGAGCCCAACACCCTTTACCTAAACACTCAGAGAAATGGCTTCCCAAGTTTGATCCTGACTCCAAACAGATAGCTAAAGATCACATCAAAAAATTTATGTTAGCCATAAGATTCCGCAATGTTGAACATGAAGATGTTGTCTATAGGTTGTTCTCGTATACTTTTGAGGGTAATGCATCCACTTGGTACTTTGCCTAGCAACCTCATACCATCGTGTCTTGGGAAAAGTTTGAGTCATGCTTTTTAGAAAAGTTCGGAGATGGTAAACCTCCGGAAGTCCTAGTCATGGATCTTTCTAGCTTAAAAATGAACCCAAAAGAAAAAGTTAAAGATTTTAATCCAAGATTCTTAACACTTAAAAACCGAATCCCTGCAGATTCTATGCCTGTCGAGAGTCTTATAATAGCTTACTACACTAAAGCGTTGCATCAAAGTATAGCTATTTGGGTTAAACGATCTAAGAAAGTGACGTTGTTAGAGGCCTTTAAGGAGGCTAGCCAGATTGAAAAAGACATACTTAGTCTTAAAGATTCCTCTAGCAATGAAACTGAGACTGTTTCTTCTTCCAAAAAGAAGATTGAAATACTCCCCAGACCCACTCAAAGTAAAACACAACCTAAAAACTCTGATTTGGAAAACTTAACCAAAGTTGTACAAAAACTATCAAATCACGTTATAGACTTAAAGAGGTCGACTGAAGAAACTTCCTCGAGTAAAGGGCTCTACAAACCTCCTTTCCGAAAGACTTTTCCTACCAACCGACCTAATCCAACCACCGAAGGCCTTAATCTAGAAAGTTTGCAATGTGCTCTTCAAACAATTCTAGAAGCCCAAGATAACTTGATGCCTCCTGAGATTCCTGAGGAGGTAGTTGAACCAGAGTTAGTTCAAGAAGAAGAGTCTTCTCCAAACATTTTTGGACATTTCTCAGATAGCATCTTCCAAGACAACTTCGAGATAGTTCACCCTTATAACACTAGGAGTAAGACTATAAATAAACCTTCTTCCGAAAACACTACAAATTCACCTCCAAAGCAATCTAAATCAGTTGAGCCAAAACAGAGTAATGTGAACCCTAAATTAGATTATGATGTTGTTGAAGATCTTAAAAAGTTAAGGGCTAACATTTCTATTTACGAGTTATTGAAGTTTTCATTTTTGTTACAAAAAATGTTGCAAAATATTTCAGAAAACAACAAGAATGGTAATTCTAATGGTAATAAGGTTGTGCAAAGTAAAACTCCCCAGAAGACTTCCACTAAAAACAATCCTGATCCTCAAGATAAAGGAAGTCCTCCTGTAAGTAATGTAAATAGTGTAAATAATGTAGATAAAGTAGCCTTAGAAACCACGAGTAAAAATCCACAAGCTACTACTCTTAGTATTCGCAAGAATGTACCCCCTTTCCTATTAACTTTCAAGATTTTCAATAGAAACGTGCATAATTGTATGATAGACTCAGGGGCGTCATCCAATGTGATGCCTTGGTCTGTATGCCAGAAAATTAACGCTGAAGTTGAACCATCGACTTTAAAAATCATACAACTTGATCGGACAAATGTCAATGTTATAGGCAAACTAAAGAATGTACTTATTAGATTGTCGTCTAACCCCAAGGTTCATCAAGTTATTGATATAATTGTTGTGGATATTCCAGAAGTGTATGGCATGTTTTTAAGCAGGGACTGGTTGGAGCAACTACATGGTTATTTCGCAACAAATTGGTCTCATCTATGGCTTCCAGAGAACGACAAGCCTAATAAAATCAGAGTAAACCGTGAGCGCTACCTCAAGTTCACGGTCACTGATTTGAATGATCCTAATGAACCGTACACACCCCCTGCTGATTCACCTGAAGTACAAGGGATGGACACCTTCTTCGGCAACTTCATGGCCGAGGTTTCACCTATCATCAATCCGGAACAACAGTCCGAGATCATAGCATTTATGCAGCCCGCACCTTCCACACAACAATCTCATGAACTCGATGCAAATCAAATTTGGTCTCTGTATTTCGACGGGTCAAAGTCCAAAGAAGGAGCTGGAGCAGGCTACGTCATTATCGATCCGACAGGTGTTGGAGCTGGAAGTCACCCCTAGATTGCTAGCAGGAGCAGAGCCCGACGCCCATCAGTTTAATGTCACGATTTGTTTGAAAGGGGGTGATCAAATGAAAGCAAACTCAGAACAGTCGTCTCAACTCAGAAACCAGGCCAGGCATGCATGAACGAGTGAGGTCTTGATAAACTTCAAACAGTGAGTTGCAATAAAGGGTGAGTAGGGGGAAGACTTCATGAGAAGGGTATGAGAGCCTGCCATAAACGTCAGGTTCATAACAGACTAAAGAAGAAAGCATTCAAACACAAGATCTTCTTATATTCAAACACAAAAAACCAGAGAATACAATGATGCCATAATAAATCCTTTATCATAACAAAATCGCAGTAATCCACGCGAATCCTTCGACTGTGAACTCTCTGGCATAGGATGAAACAAAGATGGAAAAGGAGAACTGTTTGTTATAAACCAAGAAGTCTCAAACACAGAGGCATAACCAGGGAACCAGAATGTTCACTGAAACTTTACAGTCGGGAGCTTAGCTCTACCATCGATAGATACAAAAATGGCGGAAACGCCTATACATACTCAAAACAACCCTAGCAACAAAATCGAGACGCTACATTGAAAGCTTTGTGTCTGCATGGCTTTCTGACATTCTGTCCCTGCAATCTTTGACTAATCGGGCACCTGCGGTGGACATAATTGATCTTCTGACAGTTCCATAGGTGAAACGACGTGTTCTTAACTCATTGCAGGACTCTCCCATTATGGCGGAGACGATGTCTAACCACCACCAACTACCTCAATTACTACTTTATGGGGATCGGGGATGACCCTGCCACCTCGACACTTTTGGGACGTGGAAGGCCTCCTGCGCGGCCACCTGGATTAGCTCGAATGGCCTGATGATTTGACGTGGAAGGCCAGCGTGAAGGATGGGGCGCACAATGGGATGGTGACGCCAGGATCAGGAGGGCAAGATCAGAAATGATGAAGCATGAGAGGGATGACAGAGGAGGACACATGGCGGAAGACAGCAGGCGGAGGGGGGCAGGAGATGAGATGTAACAGAAACTTTGGCGGGAGGCTGAGGTGGAAAGGAGCGAGACACGTGGCGTGTGGCGAATGGTCGATGACATGTGGGACGTGCCACGCGGATGGAAAGAAGGGAGATAGACAAATGGCAAGGGACGAGGAGGCTCGGGAAGATGAGTGGATGATGAGATGGGGGGAAGGGGCCACCTGGAGGGAAAGATGGGAGACTAAAGGGAAAGGACCCCGTCGCACGGCCAGGAGGGGGACAGGCGACAAAGGGAAGGATGATACAAAGATGACTTGGTAGGGAAGGGGGCCCATGCGGGTTAAAGGTAGGGCAGCTGAGAAGGATGAGGTTTCTCAAGCGTCGTTGATCACAGCACGCTGATCTCGTCTGTTGGGAAGCTGCGCCCTGGATTCCTGACCCCCCCCTTCCGCTTAAAGGTAGAAAGGCGGGGGGGGGGGGNGATTCGGGCGCTTTGATCTTGACCGTTGAAGAGGTGCACCCCAGATTCCGGACCCCTCCCCTCTGCTTAAAGGTAGAAAGGCGGGGGGGGTCCGGAATTGCCTATGTGCCGTTGATCTGGGCGCGTGAATGCCGACCGTCCAGATCTGCCTGCTGCTTACCACAGGAGTGCTTACGCCCCGAACTTAGGATAAGTGGGTTTTTAACCCATTCTTGTGCATTCTAACCCCCTTGAACCAGAAATATCGCTAAAATTTGGCTCCATGGGGGATAGAGTCGTCCCTGTGATGCTCTAAGAACACTTTTGCAGATTCAGTGCCTTGTTGTTGGGCTATGGAGTCTAGCTCAAAACATCCTGCTTCTGAAAATATAGGCCGAAAATAAAACAAACAAAGCATACATGCTCACAAGAGCTTATTTATGTACAGTCCTAAACTAACAAAACACTTTACATGGGGCTAGGTGAAAGCAGACTTCCACCATAGCCAATCAAGTAATTTCCTGAAAGGAAGTCCTTTCCTAATGTCAAGGATCATCCACAGATGGTGTAACCGTGACAGCAGAACGGCTACATTCTTCAACTTCTCCTCACAGGCTGAAGTTGATATGAAATAGGGCGGCTCCAAGGCATAAAGGACATGCCACTCCATGTATCCACTGACAGGGTCATCGAATGAGTGGCCATTTCTAGGAAAATGGCGACAGACAGCCTCTTCCGCTACATAATTGTTCATCTGCGGCTGAATATCTCTGATAAGCACATGTGGCTGAATAACTGAAGTAGGCTCATTAATCTCAGGCGGCAGTTGCTCGCTGACTGGCTCTGGAACGAAATATGTGCTCAGTTGTTCCTCTGGTTCCTTTTCGTCTTCTCTTGGTTCTTCTCCTAGGTCAGATTCAAAATCGTCATAAACAGGATCCGTGGGGAAGTCATGCTCTCTGAACGGCTGCTCGGTGACCTCTGTGCAGGCCATAACTAACACCCCTCTTGGGTCCTCTTCCTGCTCTTCATAACTCTCCCAGGGATCAGATTCATAATCATCATAAATAGGGACCATGAGAAAGCTCTGCTCTTTCATATGCTGCTCAGGATGACTGATTTCCTCATGATAGTTTTCTTTAGCAAGCAGAGGATAAGGCTCTGCGACCTTCTCTTGGAAACCCGACATATCGAGCTCAGACATTGATTCGTAACTGTCATAAGTGGTCTAGCTGCTTTGACAAGAAAAAGGTGATATCGGGCTCTGCTGCTCCTCTTCCAGATAATCATCGAAGTCGGGGGGAGACAAAGCTTCTTCAACTTGCAGAAATGGAACTATCCCTCGCTCCTCCGTTTGAAACCCGAATGTAAACACATCGTGGGAAATCTCATGAAGGAAAAGAGAGCAATCCTCTTCCACAACTACCTCTTTATTGCTTTGATCTGAGACAACAAGCTCATCGGGGGTAGATGCCAACTCATCTAATAAATCTTCAACAATGTCTTCGAAAGAGTTGCTCAGAGCGTGTGCCTCAAGGACTGGAAAATCCTCTGCACAGTCTTCATATTTCAACCCTTCTAATTGGGCAGAGAGATATTTCACCTGCTCTATCAACTTATTCAGGGCACCATCCTCCTCCCTGGGAACTTTATCACTTTCATAACCTGCCTCGGATGCATATGGATGGGGAGGAGAAGGGACTGAGTTCTAATCCAGGTCATCAAGGTCCTCCCCACAACTTTCGTCAGAAACAACTTTCTCTTGTATAGAGTTGTGGTATCTCTCACAACAATTATGACAAATTAACTCAGAGGGATACAACCTCTGACAATAGGTGGTGAAAGCTGCATGAAAATCACTGAGCAAAGAAATGGTAGTCGGGGGTAAAGAATGATACCATTTACGTGCATCCCCCACTAACAAGAACATGAACATTTTCAGTAATACATCCTCATGATGTATCTCCCACTGATGCATGAGTTCATGAAACTCACTCAGGTGCTGAGCCGGGTTGTACTCTTCACCTTTTCCAAATATGGGTAAATAATCGCCCCATTCATCTAGAGAGGGGACAACATTAGGAAAACCAGGAATAGCAGAGAAATTAAAAGGAGCAAACCTGCGAGCAAGGATTTTCTCCATATCGAACCAGTGGAGTCGCCAATCGTTCCTTGAATCATGAATTCGCCAGGTGAAAGATGTGTAGCTTCAAATATGCCTGGTCCTTGTTCACCATCAAAGGCTAGATCTTAACGTTGTCGTTACCCCAGGAAGCTTCTCAGACTGAGAAAGCAGCTGCTGAAACCTTCTCGAGAAAGCCCCTTAGGGTCGGCTTTCAGGCGTGCCGACAGTAGTCACAGCTGAAACAGTGATGTGGAAACAATGGAGTCACCACAGTGGAGTCGCTAGGTGCACAATAACAATCTTTAAGGACTCTGATGTCTGATGCACCTTCAGAATCAGAGGCTCAATGTTGTTCTGCCCAGGGAAAATCTTAAACTTCGTCCCTGGCAACGGCGCCAGAAATGTTGGAGCCGGAAGTCACCCCTGGATTGCTAGCAGGAGCAGAGTCCGACGCCCATCAGTTTAATGTCACGATTTGTTTGAAAGGGGGTGATCAAATGGAAGCAAACTCAGAACAGTCATCTCAACTCAGAAACCAGGCCATGCATGCATGAACGAGTGAGGTCTTGATAAAATTCAAACAGTGAGTTGCAATAAAGGGTGAGTAGGGGGAAGACTTCATGAGAAGGGTACGAGAGCCTGCCATAAATGTCAGGTTCATAACAGACTAAAGAAGAAAGCATTCAAACACAATATCTTCTTATATTCAAACACAAAAAACCAGAGAATACAATGATGCCATAATAAATCCTTTATCATAACAAAATCACAGTAATCCACGCGAATCCTTCAACTGTGAACTCTCTGGCATAGGATGAAACAAAGATGGAAAAGGAGAACTGTTTGTTATAAACCAAGAAGTCTCAAACACAGAGGCATAACCAGGGAACCAGAATGTTCATTGAAACTTTACAGTCGGGAGCTTAGCTCTACCATCGATAGATACAAAAATGGTGGAAACGCCTATACATACTCAAAACAACCCTAGCAACAAAATCGAGACGCTGCATTGAAAGCTTTGCGTCTGCATGGCTTTCTGACGTTCTGTCCCAGCAATCTTTGACTAATCGGGCACCTGCGACAGACACAATTGATCTTCTGACAGTTCCATAAGCGAAATGACGTGTTCTTAACTCGTCGCAGGACTCTCCCATTATGGCGGAGACGATGTCTAACCACCACCAACTACCTCAATTACTGATTTATGGGGATCGGGGATGACCCTGCCACCTAGGCACTTTTGGGACGTGGAAGGCCTCCTGCACGGCCACCTGGATTAGCTCGAACGGCCTGATGATTTGACATGGAAGGCCAGCGCGAAGGATGGGGCGCACAATGGGATGGTGACGCCAGGATCGGGAGGGCAAGATCAGAAATGATGAAGCATGATAGGGATGACAGAGGAGGACACATGGTGGAAGACAGTAGGCGGAGGGGGGCAGGAGACGAGATGTAATGAAAACTTTGGCGGGAGGTTGAGGTGGAAAGGAGCGGGACATGTGGCGTGTGGCGAATGGTCGATGACATGTGGGACATGCCACGCAGACGGAAAGAAGGGAGATAGATAGATGGCAAGGGATGAGGAGGCTCGGGAAGATGAGTGGATGATGAGATGGGGGGAAGGGGCCACCTGGAGGGAAAGATGGGAGACTAAAGGGAAAGGACCCCGTCGCACGGCTAGGAGGGGGACAGGCGACAAAGGGAAGGATGATACGAAGATGACTTGGCAGGGAAGGGGGCCCATGCGGGTTAAAGGCAGGGCAGCTGAGAAGGATGAGGCTTCTCGAGCGCCGTTGATCACAACACGCTGATCTCATCCTTCGGGAAGCTGCACCCTGGATTCTGGACCCCCCCCCCTCCGCTTAAAGGTAGAAAGGCGGGGGGGGGTCCGGAATCGCCTCGCGTGCCATTGATTCGGGCGCTTTGATCTCGACCGTTGAAGAGGTGCACCCCAGATTCCGGACCCCCCCCCTCCACTTAAAGGTAGAAAGGTGGGGGGGGTCCGGAATCGCCTATGCACCGTTGATCTAGGCGCACAAATGCCGATCGTCCAGATCCGCCTGCTGCTTACCACAGGAGTGCTTACACCCCGAACTTAGGATAAGTGGGTTTTTAACCCATTCTTGTGCATTCTAACCCCCTTGAACCAGAAATATCACTAACAACAGGTAACAAAACATTGATAGCATGTAGGTTGGAATTTGAATGTACTAACAATACTGTAGAATATGAGGCTTTACTGCAAGGTCTCAGAAAAGCTTTGGACATGAACATTCAAAATTTAACCGTTTTTGGTGACTCTGAAATAGTGGTTAGACAGGTGAGAGATTCTATCCACTGTCTTTCTCCGCATGTCAAAAGCTACCAATCTGAGGTATGGAACTTAAGGAGTAAATTTTCTGCTTTTAATATAAATTCCATTCCTAGATTGAATAACTCTGAAGCAGATTTATTAGCTAATGTAGCTTCTAAACTTCTTCCTACAGAAGGCTTGTCCCCAGACACATTCTCAGTTGAGTTGTTGTTTCAACCATCCATTCTCGACAACATCAAGAACTGGAGATTATTTGACGATGATCAGCAGATTATTAACTTTCTGCACATGGAAGAAACCTTTCAAGGCGCGGTGATAGATGAGCACACACACGACGACAATTTGCGCGATTTCACGGTAATACCTGATCCGAAAACTCCTGAAGCTCTATCGGATATGGTAAACTCGATCCCAAAATCTGTAATTAGATTAGAGAAGTTTTATGATTTTGAAGATAAATTTAAAAAGACGGTCAACTGTAAAACCAATAGTTCCTCGTTCTCTTATGAAAAGGTGAACTTAGGAACTAGTGAAAATCCTCAGTGCATTAATCTAGGCTTGGGATGTTTTCAACAAGAAAAAGCTGCATTCATTAAATTATTTAAAGAATTTAAAGATGTCTTTGCATGGATGTATGATGACCTTAAAACTTTCGATCCTAATATCATACAACATGTCATCCCGATGAAGCCCCAAACCTTACCCTTTCAACAAAAACTGAGGAAAATGCACCCCAAGCTAGAACCGACCGTTCAAAAAGAATTAAATAAACTCCTAAGTGCTAAAATAATTTTTCCTGTTAGACACACTCAATGGGTGTCCAACCTTGTCCCAGTCCGGAAGAAAAATGGTGAAATTCGACTTTGCGTCGATTTCCACAACCTTAATAAAGCGTCTGACAAAGACAACTATCCTGTACCACCCATGGAACAGATCCTTCAACAGGTATCTGGTTTCGAGAGGCTATCTTTACTATATGGTTTCTCTGGATACAACCAAGTCCTGATGTCCTCGCCAGACCAACTAAAAACTACCTTCCGTACTCTGTGGGGCACTTATGCTTATCGCAAAATTCCCTTTGGATTGATTAATGCTGGTGCTACCTTTCAGAGAGCAATGGATATTGCTTTATGAGTCTTAATCAATCAGTCCATTGCAGTTTACTTAGATGATGTGACTGTTTATTCTAAAAATAAAGACGATCATCTAGCTCACTTACGAGCCGTTCTGCTACGATGTCGTAGATACGGCATCTCCTTGAACCCCAAAAAGTCCATCTTTGCAGTAGAACAGGGTAAACTCCTAGAATTCATTGTGTCTAGTGAAGGAATGATTATTGACCCCGAGAAGACTCAAGTCATCACAAAACTTCCCCCTCCTACATCCAAAAAATCCATGCAGTCTTTCTTAGGCCAGATTAACTTCGTGAGAAGATTTGTCCCCAGTTTCTCCGAAATGGTCAGGCCTTTACAGAACTTGATTAAGAAAGACACCCAATATCACTGGGGACCCACAAAAAATCAAGCTTTTAATGTGATAAAGAAGGCTATAATAGATGCTCCATCTCTCATGAGCCCATATTTTTCTCAAGATTTTACACTTTACACTTTTTCCTCTGACCGTTCCTATGCCGTCGTCCTAACTCAGAAGAATGCCAAGAACAACGAAGTACCCATCGCCTTTATGAGCTCCTCTTTCAAAGGCGCTGAAATTAACTACCCAGTGGTTGATCGACAAGCCTACATTGTTTTCAAAGCAGTTAAGCATTTCTGGTCCTATCTTTTGAAGTCAAGGACGAAAGTCATTGTCCCCTACCCCGCCGTAAGGAACTTGTTAGTGCAGAAGGAGTTAGGAGAGAAGAGAGCTAACTGGGTCACTTCATTACAGGAGTATGACTTGGAAATCACCCCAGCTCAGATTGTGAGAGGTCAAGGGTTATGTAAGTTGGTTGCTGATTCGGAATCAGGACAACGAGAAGAGAGCGATATGTCAAACCTGGGACAAAGCGAACAAAGTCTAATCTGTTGTGTGTAGAACCTTGTTAGTCCTTGGTACGGCGATATAAGGTTCTGTCTTGAACATGGGTCAGCACCTCGTCACTTAGAACCTGCCAAGAGAAGAGCGTTGAGGCTAAATTCTACCTCCTTTCATTTGGTTAATGGTGTACTGTTTCGTCAGAATTTTGACGGCATATTGATGCGTTGTCTTGAAAAAGATGAAGCAGAGAAGGTTTTGCTAGAGTTACATGAAGGAGAAGCTGGTGGTCACTTCGGTGGTGACACCACTGCCCATAAGGTTCTAAGAGCCAGTTATTACTGGCCTACGCTTTTTAGAGATGCCCATGCCTTGTGTCGGAAATGTATCATCTGTTAGAAAGCATCAGGGCGGTTGCAAAAACCAGTCTTTCCCTTGCAACCCGTTTCAGTAGATTCTCCTCTCTAGCAATGGGGCCTTGATATCATAGGTCCAATTAACCCACCGTCCTCCCAACAACACAAGTATATTTTGACATCCACATATTATTTTACTCAGTGGTCTGAAGCGGCTGTGTTAAGAACTGTCAACACCAGTCAGGTTATTGCCTTTCTAAACTCGAATATCATCACTTGTTTCGGTATCCTTGACTGTTTGGTCTTCGATAATGCTTCTTACTTTTCCTCTCTTGAGATGAGCGATTTTGATTTGGAAAAGGGAATTAAGTTGAAGTATTCTGCCAATTATTACCCCCAGGGCAACGGATTGGCAGAATCAACAAACAAGAACTTGATCAAAATAATCAAGAGAACGGTGGTCGAAAATCACAAGAATTGGCACAATGTGCTGCTAAATGCACTATGGGCTGATAGGGTAATGCCAAAAGCTACCATAGGCAACTCCCCCTTTGTTCTCATTTATGGCAGAGAAGCAATTCTGCCACCTCACATTTTTCTTCCTTCGCTTCAGTTGTCACAGAAAGTCCAAGAAGAAGATTGTCCCCCTCTAGAAAACTGGATTAACGCTTTGATGAAGCTAGAAGAAGTAAGAGCCCAAGCTAAGAGTCAATTAGATCAACATCAAAAATTGGTTAAAAGCTGGTTCGATTGTAATTCTGCTTCTGATAGGAATTTTGAAGTAGGTGATCTCGTCTTGAAATGGGACAAACCTCACGAGGGAAAGGGAGAACACACTAAATTTCAAAACTTATGGCTTGGACCATTTTTAATTGCTGAAAAGTTGGGTCCTAGTTCTTTTCGATTGCAAAATATTGAAGGGCAGCTTGACACCTATCCGGTGAATGGCCAAGCCCTGAAAAGATACTTTGCATGATAACTACCTTTGTATTTTATGTATATATTTTATTTTCTTTGCGTTTTCGCTTGCTTTTTTGATTTGAATTTATTAGTTTCGGCTTGCTTTGAAATACACGTACCTGTACACTGAGCTATTCAGACAAAGATGATAGAAAATTCCTTCACTGAAATAACTTCTGAAAATTTGTACAAACATCGATGATATATTTCTGAAATTTATATCTGTGTTGGAAAAATCTGTGTTTGAAAGAAGTTTACTGATTTCGATCTCTGAGTAAAGTTCGTCATGATCATCTATTATCTTTTTACGCTGTCCCTTTTCCGTAAAGGAATGACTCAGGAGATGTCTCCCTGTCTTATGAAGTTGTTTTGTAAATAAAACATTTCTGGATCTAAATAAAGGATAGTCCTAAAAAGAATTCTGATGAGGTCTGAAAAAATTATGTTAAAATATCAAGGTTTTCAGCGTCACCTCGCTCAAATATATATCTATAAAAAAACAAAACAAAATAAATTGTGAATAAGAGCCGTGGGAAGTGCTTGTAAACTCACCGGGATACTGAACAAGTCTGTTGGCAGCGGGTAAATGCATGCATGGCGCCAAGACAACTTCGTCGGGGTATTGAACAGGCCTGATGGCAGCGAAGCAATGTCGGGTACATGAAAATTTGCGAAAAAGAAACCTCTTTAATGTTCTTTATTTTGATCCAGAACTTCTTGGTAGGATACAGATGTCAGAGTGGGTTAAATGGCAACCCTGTCGAGGCTATGGACGCTTGCTGGCAGCAGTGGCTATGCCAACAGTATTGAAGATTCTATCTTTAATATCGTGACTTGCTGATCTTAAGACTGTTATTAGTTTTCATCTTTTGAAACACTGCTGGAAAAGATGGTTAATGATGATGTTAGTACGAGTTTCTGGTTGTTAATTTTGAGTTGGAATTATCTTTGCTGTCCTGACCTGAATTTGTGTCTTTTGCAGAGATAACTGCTTCTACCAGTGTGTCGCCATTTTTAGCAGCCAAATCACATTTTTCTATTTTTCCTATAAGCTGCCTACACCTATGTCTAGCAAACATCAAATTTTCGTCGCAATTTTCAAATAGACAACATTTTCATTTTTTGCGACATTTGCACATTTGTCTTCGTCAAGTTTTCACGATTGTAAGTGTGAAAACTTCTCCTTTCGAAGTCATATTTTGATCATTATCTGAACTATCAATATCTCTTATGCCTATCGCGCTTACCTTCTATTGATCATTATACAACTAGCAAGATCCTCTAATCAGTTCTCATACTTCGGTTGATTGTATAACTTGGTTTTATTGAGTTTGTAAGGCATTTAGCATTTGGATTTGCACTTTATATGACTTGCCTGATCATTGATTCTATGAAAATGCATAGGGGTTACCATTAATTTTTTTTTATATATATGTCCTTTGATATAATCCTTATGTTAATCTTTTGGCTTGTCGACTATATGAATATTGTTTGGCACCTTGGTTAAACTTTTGATTATATGAAATGATACATTGGCGCATAGTTTATTTTGGTTTTGATTTATAAGTCGGGTGTTTAAACACTATGGCATAACGTTTGCGTGCATTGGTATACACATTTAATTTCATTAATTGGGCATATGACTCGATGGTTGAACTACTATTATGGAGTGAACAACTATGTAAATCGATGGTTGTACTTGGATAATGAATAGTTTGCATGGTAGACTCCACCACCTTCGCAAGCTCACATTTATGCTTATCCCTTTTGCTCGTTCATTTCGGTTAGCTCGGGCAGCTCTGCTCCTGTGCGTGTTGGTGAATACAAACCCTTCCCTTACCATGTGTTCGGCTCCATGGCACCAGTCGTGAGAGTCGAGCCCAATGGCCACCAAGCTCTGTTAATGTTTGACAATGCCCGCAGTGACCTGGAGGAAAATGGGTGGCTACCCTTTATACAACGATTTGAGGGTTTTAACCTTTGTTTAGCACGACAGTTTGTTGTAACCTTCGATGGCTGTCGAGCCAAGATGGGCGACATAAAGTTAGAGATCGATGAGCAGTTTATCAGTCTTGCCACAGGGTTACCTACCTCGAGACAGCGTTGGTTAAAGAATTGCAAGGTCGAGGAAGTGCCATGGACATTGTTGTTTCTATCGCGCAAAGTCACCTCTTGTGATAGAGGTATGCCCATATCTATGCTCAAACCATGATGGCATGACTTATTAGTGCTAGTCAAGCAGTTTGTGACCTGTGAAGGTTGATACGGACTTGTGTTCCTCTACCACCTGCGTTTGTTGATGATTTTTATAGGGTATCCTCTAAACATGCCTTTCTACTTTCATCGTTCCCTGTATAAAATGTCGAAAAAGTTTAAGAGGCAGAAGGCTGACAGCAGCCTGTTCCACCATGGGCTTATTAATCTCATCGTTGTTTATCATTTGAGTTTGCACGGGGATAGTTGGAACGCTTTCATTGCTCGGAATGGTTTCGAGGATCCAAACCCTGTACAGGTTGATAAACCTGTGGTAATTGAAACCAAGGCTGAACCGCCTGTACCCTTACATCTCCTATTGCCTAAACCCTCGGTCGACCCTGGTGGTGGCTTACCCGACACTGTGACTAAGAGTGCAGAGGCTATTAAGAAGCCTATGAGAGAAAAGCCCAAGGTAAACCTTACTGCCAATGCCAAAGGGAAAAGGAATGCCCGGCTCATTTCGAGAATGGCTAGAAACAAACCGAAACCCTCTGCAAAGTCCAACCCTATCATCCTAAGTGAGGATTCCGATTCTGATGTTGAACATTTTCTGGCCAGTGAGTACCCCTACTCGTAGGGTTTATGTCTCGAGCCTCCTTATGATTTTGTATCAAACCTTCCCCCCTGCCTAAAGAACGACCCTGACTACCCGGGTATTAAATTGCCTCGTGAAACCCTCAGTCATTTGGCCAAACCCTCGCCTACTCTTTCTAAACCCACACAGTCACCCTGTGACCAATGCGATTCATGGTTAGAACGATATTATATTGATGTTCCTATACTCCAATCGAAGATTCAATCACTGGAAGATCAAATTGCAGTGCTAATCAGTTAAAAAGCTAAGCTCCAAGCAACAGATAAAAAGCAAAAGACAACCAGCTCAATCTTGTTCAAAAATGTGGAATCAGCCACGGCCGTTGTCAATTCTAAATTGGCATAATCAAGCAGCCTCGTCGCTATACAGGTATGGTTTTGACATCATTTTTGTAAATAATCTAGGTTGATATAATGATTTGAATTCAGTTTTTAAATAGCTCTAAATGACTCTGTTATAATGCGTGCATTCTATATATAAATCTGCTTTGAATAAAAAGAAATTTCGATTCGATATACAATCTGATCATTCCTAGTATAGCAATCGATAGATTTTGATTGGATTTGTGTGGTATTCATTTGGATTTGATTGATTGGTTTTCTTTATTGAGTTAACAAAATTAATAGTTTGTCTTCGATTGATTGGTTTGTATTCGATTTGAAAAGGAAGTTTTTCTTACTCAGTTTAGAACACAATCATGTTCGGATTTGATTTTGTTATAATCCATATGCTGTGGTTGGTGAACGATTTTATTGAGTTTGGTTGTTAAGATATACTCTGTCTTACAATTTTCAAAGTTGAAACACTGCTCTGTTCGATTTTAATTTGGGAAACGAACTACTCTGTTTTTATAAAAATGATATGTTCATTTAAGTCAGTGTAGGTGTGCCCGAATCATGGAATGGATTCGATTCGTGACAGCTATGCTAAACCACAACCAATTGATTCATTTGATCGGAACGATTTCATTTTGATCAAAGTCGTTTGCTGTTTTTGCCATAACAAATTATGAATTCTATTGCCGATCATTCGAGTCTGTTATGGTTTTATTTGAATTGATTTTCACACTGGTTTGAAGTGATCTATTCGTGGCATGAACTGATTTGCCGTATCAACATAGTCATAACGATTAGAATGGTCTTGTCAAATTCATATTTCCTGTTAACAAGGCAACGTAATAGTTGCTTGCCATTTGCTTTGATTATAATCGTTTCAATTGATATCAAAACGATTTTACAACTATTGGATTCGATTAGTCATGAAACGAATTGATTGACTGTGTTATTTTTACCAAATCTGGTTACGATTCGTTTGAATGTAATCGATCTTGCTTACCCCAGTTTGCAAAAACAAATGATCGGATATCTTGTACGCACTCTGTTACACCTTGCTACGATTTCGTTTGCTATATCGTCATAGACATAACGAATTGTAAATGATCCTGTCCGATTCGATCATATCTCCTATTGGTAAAACGACATAACAAATGCATAAGATTTGTTTTTGTATTGATTGCATTGGATGTCAAACAGGTTCTCAACTGTTTGATTATGGTTCTGTTGACCCGATCTTGTGGTAACAAAAACAAAACAGATTATGCCTATCTCTGTAGTCATTTAATTGATTTGGATCCTGTTTGAGTTCATAATGGAATAACGATTTCAATTTATGATTCATTTTCAAATGATTATTGGATGTCAATTAAATGGAATTAAAAAAAAAAATATTTTCGATTAATTTCAACGCTGATTCTGTACCTTATTGAGACTAGCTACAAAATTAGATGATTCTGTAGCTAATCTATAGAATTAAATTTTCTATCATTTTATTAATAAAATATCCTTCTAATTTGTTCATTTTTGGTCCTTTTCCGGTGAATTCGAATTGCATGGGATTTGATGGACAGTTTAGAGGATATTTGGATGTTTTACTTTTATTTTAGTTTCCTAGTTTAGTTGAACTTGGGAATATCTTCCCAGATTATGTAAACAGTCTGATAACTTCCACGGGGAGGTTTTACCCTGTGGAAAAACTTATAAATACTTATTATTTTTTTTGTAATAATCATCCTCATTCGTGGGAGAACAAGGATATGGAATTTTAATACAAACTGAGACAGAAGTTGATGTTCTGTTACAGCTTTAGCTTTTCATAATATCAATCTTTTGTTTCATGTTTATGTTATCAGTTTGCATCTGATTAATGACTACTTTAGCTATCTTAGTCTTTTGCAAATGATATGAATTAATTAATATGATCCATGTCTGATTTCTTCCA
>ML806868.1:76159-86991 GCA_009831015.1 Picea engelmannii
CATTTAAATAATGATTTCTTCTTTTCAAGCACTTTGACTTCTTTGACCTTTTGGGGCTTCAAGCCATCATATGGGGGTCCTCCAACTTCATAAGGCCATAACTCTCAAACCATGAGGAGTTATGTGACATTCCACATACCACCAGAAATGGCATGTCAAGCACTATCCATCTAGGATAGTTTCACCAACAAATTCATTGATCTTCATCTCATTATTTCACATACAAGGATGGGTCCTCCAACCATTCTTCTAGGATAACTCAATCCGTAAAGCATCTTCCCGTGAGGGATTTCACCATAAGGGGACCACTTTGGAGTTCATCCATTTGTGCACCTTATCAACCATGATAAGAAATAATGATTCATCTTTGCATCAATTCACCACTGCATCATATATATCAACTATGCATCATGTATCAATGACAACTCATTGATCCATCTTCATCAATTCATCATATCAATGATCCATCTTTATCAATTGGTTTCCACTTGGACATCTATCATTCTCATCAAGGGCATCATATCAATGATCCATCTTTATCAATTAGTTTCCACTTGGAAATCTATCATTCTCATCAAGGGAATCATCATATCAATTGGTCATCAATCATCAACCAATCAATTACTTGACATCAATCAATGACATCAATCAAACCAAACCATTTACATCAATGACATATGATCCAACAATCTCCCAAATAATCAAACAATTGGAATCAATGACAACATGATCCAACAATCTCCCCCTTTGGCATTGATGGCAATACCAACATTGATGTCAACTCCAATTACCAATTATTGATGTCAACATGTAGACAAGGACTGATCTTCATCAATAGTCAATGTGACTATCTCTCCACATCAATCTCTCCCATCAATAGACATCAATCACATCAATGTGATTATCTCTCCCCCTTTGACATCAATGGTAAAGGGCCATTCTCCTCTTGGGGCTGCACCCCCTATCTTGTTGCCGCTGTATAATCTCTCCCCTTTTGAACAAGGGATATTAATCTGTTGTAATGCTAAAAATACATTGAACATACTCCCCCTAGAATTATGCCTCTGTGCTCTTTCTTCAAATATAGGTCTCTTTTCTAGGTATGCATCTGATAAATATCTCCTCCTAGAATCATGGGAAGAAGAATGACTCCCCCTAAGGGTATGTCTCCCCCTATCTTCTCTACACGATGAACAATATGCTACCATATGACGATCCTTGGACCTGTTCATGCATCAAACTTGTGCCATACCATACATCATGAAGCAAAAGATATGTGTCAAAGAAATAGAGAATCGTGAACAATATATCAACCAAGTTCATCATGTACCAAAATGTGCCCTCCATGCACAACACCCATGTACATCAACCATGTACATCAACAATGTGCCAAAATATATCATCCATGAAATGTATACACCATATGCCAACATGTGCATCTACCAATTATGCCAAACATGTGCATCCACCAATATGCCAACCATGTGCATCTACCAACATGCCAAACAATGTATCATATCACTCATGATACGTCTCCATCATTAACCAAGTGCCACAATCATGTATCAAACAAATACCAATATATATGAGTGTACTACTATGCACCAATACCAAAAAATGATGAGTCCCATACATGTATGCCAAGTCCTCCATAAAACATGTGCCAATCATCCTGCCAGTAAGAGCCTCTACTGATGTACTAGAAATGTACCAATCCTCAACCAATCCTCCACTTTCCATGAATATAAATTTCTCGACTGATGTCGACGCCCTCTCCCTACACAACCCACATGTCGAAAGGTCCACGTCGATGCAAGATATTTCCTTTCTCACGGCCCGAAGAACTCCAAGGCTCTTCTATTTCCCTATCAGGAAACTGCACCCACAACAATCCTCGAGGGATCCCCTCTTTGCTCTTAGGAGATCGGACTTCATGACTTCGCGAGGTCAATGGTTGAGCATTAGGCTCTCGAATCCCTGAGACCCGACAACCAGTCAACGCTGGCCTTTTCCTTTTCCTATAGGGATTTTCTCTATCGTGATTTTAGAACTCGCGATGTCGAGCAACTCGGTTCTCCAACTCCCAAATCTCGATATGCCAAAACTCTGATATGCTCGCGAGTTTGACTTTCAACATTTCACCTCATCGGCCTTTCATACTTCGCAATATCGTGAGTCTTGATGCAATTGTTTCGGGACTTCTCGCTGTGAAACCCCGATACAGTGTGCCACCTGTCCACTTGCCGACTCCTGTGGCCCTACACTGTTCTCGTAGCCGTCGGGATATCGCGTTTCATGATTTCATGATTCCTGTTGCAATGTTTACGGGTCTTCCACCCACGAAACCCCGATATATGTTTTCACGAGTATATCTGATGGCCCTTGTGGCTTGGATCTACGGTCCTTCCCCTCCTGAGCTTTGAACCTTCGACGCTTCTGTTGTAACCTCCCTGCTCCTCTGTGAGATCTGACGGCTCACGGAACTTCGTGAATCCTCCTCGAAGAATTCCGACCGTCCATTCTTCCTTGACAATTTCTACGAATGACCAAGTGTTCCTCCGCGGAACTCGTCCACTTGCACACAAACCTGCGACGCCTTCTCAGTTCTTCCCGTCACAAATTCCCTACACTGTCCTTCAGCAAATTCGAAGGCCTTATCCTTCCTGAGCTTTCTTATAACTCTGAGCCTTAGAAAAGACTCTTGCGTGCACTTTTTGTGGCAAATTTCAGACACTTCCAAGTGCTGAAATTCCTTTGACCCTGTGCACACCTGTAGCAGCAGTCTTTCAATACTTCGCTCAGGTTCGCAACCCTGAACTTTGCTCAGCCTATGCACTCCTTGTACGGCTCTTGTGTCTGTCTGCACCTTAGAGTGAATGAGAACAAAAGCTATCTCTATCTGAACCCTTCTGTCAACGCACTCCTTGCGGACAATTTGACTGCACTCCTTGCAGGAATCTTTTCTCAGATAGAGAAACAATTGAAACTCATTCCTACTCCCTTTCAGACTTCAAATTCAAGCATGAAATCATATACACAACATATAAATAAAATGTATAACATGAAGCAAACATTCATGAGCATATCATTCAACATCAATACACAGAGAACAAACACGAAACCAGAAATTTGAATCAACCTCTTCTATTAATCCAAATATTTGTACATGGGTGTTCTTACATAGCTCTCTGTATGCTCCTCTTCAACAATGCTACTTCATCATCATGTTACAATACACAATGAGGGTGTCTATATCCTTTTTCCCTCTTGTGCTCTAAAACTGTCTAATCTACACATTCAATTCTACCTACTTGCATTAACAACTTTAAATGCCTTCTATATACTAAGGACGAGAGAAAATCGCTCAAGGTATGTTTACATTATACAAGTGCACTTCATTAAATTGCCACATTTATGTTCGCGCATCAACTCCAAGAGAAATTCAAAATTTGTGCTGGTGCTTGCCCAACTGTCCTTTGCTTCCGTGCTGGCTCGCTTGATGTTGGTGATGCTCCTGCATCATACTCCCTGGCTTGAAAATTTTCATGGGCTCTTGTCCATGAGCTCATGCACGGTCTGTCCATGCTTCTGTATCTCCACTTCATTCTCCCAGCTGGCATCTTCAACTGGATGGTTCTTCCATTTGACCAGATACTCAAAGTATTACTTTTGCCTGGTCCTCTTGCTCACTCTCTTGTCCAGTGTGCACTCCATCTGCGGCTTATCTGCAACTGGCATCTGTTTTGTCCACTGGATCACTGGCTGCTCATCTCTAGTCCCTGTTTCCTCAGCTCTATATGGGTACAAATCTGAGATATTGAATATCGGAGAAATTCCGATCCCATCGGGTAATTCAATCTCATAAGCATTCGCCCCAAATTTCTTCAAGACCTTACATGGCCCAATTTTCTTCATCTTCAAATTATTATATGTTCCTCTCGGGAACCTTTCCTTTCTCAAATGTCCCAGAATCAAGTCACCAACCTTGAATTGAAGTTGTCTTCTATGCTGATATGCTCTGCATTTATACTCTTGGCTTGAATTAAGCAGTCGCTCCTTCACCTGACTGTGAAGTTCCTTCATCGCCTCTGCGAATTCCTGCACTAGCGCTCCTAGTCGCAGTCTGTTCTGAATCCCTCAATTCAGAAATTCCTCTCGACTGCATGCCATAGAAAACCTAAAATGGACTTTTCCCTGTTCTCCTATTAACCGAGTCATTATAAGAAAACTCTGCCTGTGGTAATATGTTGTCCCACTGGCTGTGGTGTTCTGTTACCAAGATTCTCAGCAAGTCTCCTAGACTTCTGTTTACCACTTCTGTCTGTCCATCCATCTAAGGATGATAAGCCGAACTAAATGAAAATTTAGTCCCCAACTTTTTCCATAAGGTCCTCCAAAAATGCCTTATGGATTTAGTATCTCGATCTGAAACTATGCTTCTCGGTAAGCCATGAAGTCGAATGACTTCTTTGAAAAACAAGTTCGTAATATGAGTTGCATCACTGGTTTTCTGACATGGAATGAAGTGTGCCATCTTGGAAAATTTATCTACCACCACAAAGATTGAATCAACACCTCTTTGTGTTCTTGGCAACCCCAATATAAAATCCATGCTAATTGCATCCCATGGTCTCTCTGGTATGGGCAATGGTTGATAAAACCCTGCATTCTGCTTCCTTCCCTTCGAATGCTGGCAAATCCTGCATCTGTCCATGAATATCTTGACATCTGCTCGCATTCCCGACCAAAAATATGATTCATTCAACTTTGCAAACGTCTTGTCATGACCAAAGTGCCCTGCCAATCCTCCACTGTGTTTCTCCTTTAGCAAATTCTCCCTCATGGAGCATTTCGGAATACACAACTAATTACCCCTAAATAGTAATCCTTCCTGGATCATGTATTCTATCCACTGGCTTCTATATCTGAGAATCAGATTCTCAGCTGCTTCATACACCTCTTTAAAATCCTGATCATCAGCATACATATTCCTGAGATCATCAAAACCCAACGTTTTGACTTTGAACTCCTGCAGCAACAAACACTTCCTGCTCAAAGCATCAACAACTTTGTTAGCAGTACCAGAAATATGTTTTATCACAAAAGTGAAATTCTGCATATAATCAACCCATTTGACATGTCTCTGATTCAACTTCTCCTTTTGAGTCACAAACTGCAATGCATGATTGTCACTGTACAATACAAACTCTTTTGGGATCAAGTAATGTCTCCATTTCTTTAATGCCTGAATGATAGCATAAAACTCCTTATCATAAGTGGAGTACTTCACTTTTGCTTCATTTATCTTCTCACTGAAATATGCTATCGGCCTATCTTCCTAACTCAAGACTGCCCCGATTGCAAACCCACTTGCATCACATTTCACTTGAAATGTCTTTCGGAAATCCGGCAACACCAAAACTAGTTGTTCCATAATCTTCCTCTTCAACAGATTGAAGCTCTTCTCATCCTCTTCAGTCCAGTGAAAAGACTTGTGTCTTTTCTTCACTATGTCCATCATTGCTACGCTAATTTCACTGAAATTCCTGATGAATTTTCGGTAGAAACTAGCCAATCCGTGAAAACTTCTCACCTCAAAGATATTTTTCGATGATGGCCAATTATTGATTACCTCCACCTTATCTGGATCCATCCTCAACTCATTTGTAGAAATAACAAATCCCAAATAAATGAGCTCTGTCTTCATGAATGAGGACTTCTTCATGTTTATCAACAGCTTCTCCTGCTGTAATCTCTGCATCACTGTAGCCAAATGCTTCAAATGCTCTACCACTGTTTTACTGTAAACCAGTATGTCATCCAAATACACAATGACAAATTTCCCGATGAACTCCCTTAGGACTTCATTCATCAGCCTCATGAAGGTACTCGGCGCATTTTTTAAGCCAAACGGCATAACAAGCCATTCATACAAACCTTTGTTGGTTTTGAATGTTATCTTTCATTCATCACCTTCTCTCATGCGGATCTGGTGATAACTGCTTTTCAAATCAATCTTTGAAAAATACTTTGCTCCACTCAGGCAATCCATCAGATCATCCATCCTTGGCAATGGAAATTTGTACTTGATGGTTATCTTGTTGATTGCCATCGAGTCAGTACACATCCTCCAGCCTCCGTATTTCTTCGGATTGAGTACTGTTGGAACAACACATGGACTCAAGCTTTCCCTGGCTAAACCTTTATCCAACAAGTCTTGGACTTGTCTTTTAACCTCTTCATTCTATTGCGGCATCAATCTGTACGTGGATTTGTTTAGCAAACTAGCTCTTGGTATGAGATCAATATGATGACTCACACTCCTGATTGGTGGTAACGAACGAGGTAATTCGTCCACTACTATGTCAGCGAACTCTTCCAGCAGTTCCTGAACTTCTTCTGGTAAATCATCCAACCTGGTGCTAGTCAAAACAATCCTCGGTTTTCTGACCACAATGAACTGTGGATCCTCCTTCTTCTTAACCTCTGTAAGAAGTTCCTTCCCACTCATGAGAAGTACTGTGTTGCTTACTTCCGGTTTCACCTCCTTATCTTTGATCGGAAGCAACATGTGTGTCCTCCTATTCTTCTCCAGGGTATATGTGTTCATTCTCCCATAATGAATCACATTTCTGTCATATTTCCATGGTCTACCCAGCAATAGATGACAAACATCCATAGGAATGACATCACATAAGATCTTATCATTATATCCACCTATCTTGAATTCAACTAAACATTGTTTAGTGACAGTTACCTGATGTCCTTCTTGTAGCCACGAAACTCTGTATGGGCTTGGATGATCAATCGTCTCCAGCTCCAACTTCTCTACCATCTCTGTAGAAACGAGGTTATCCATGCTACCACTATCTACGATGACCTTACATACCCTATCCTTGGTCTTGCAAGCAGTCCTGAAAAGTCTGGTCCTTTGGACTGAACTCTCCACCTCCTTCTCATGTGTCAAAAGGACTTTTCGCATCATCAACGATCTTCCGCCTTCAAAATCTTTTGCCTCAACATCCCGCCTCTGTGCTTTGGTGATGTGAGCTTCTCTACTTTCCTTCTTTTTATCTGGACACTCATAAGACTTGTGCCCATTCTTTCCACATGTGAAGCATGTAATTACTCCACCTCTTCCTCTTCCTCTGCCTCTAGTATGAGGAAAGTGTTATTGTCTGCATAATCTCCTCTCTGCTCAGTATGCTTCCCTCATTGTGAGGTTCCACCTCTCTCAGTTTGAGTCTGAGGTTTCTTATAGTCTTCCTTGGGCTTCTGATATTTGTCCTGGGAAACTAATTTGCCTCTGGGCTAACTTCTTCCTCGGCCTCTTTGACTCAGCTTTCGGCTCAGCTTCTCCTCAGCTTTCAGAGCCATCTGATAAGTATCTTCCACTGTTCGAATGGTTACCATGCTCATCTCATTCTGGATATCATATCTCAGGCCATTCATGTATCTGAAAACTTTTTCATCATCGCTCTCCCGATGACCTACCCTGATGTCCAGTTTATATAATTCCTCAGTGTATTCTTTCACTATCATCAGCTTCTGTCTCAGGTTCTGCATCCTCCTGAACAGAGTAATTTGATAATCTCTGGGGATGAATTTCGCCTTCATCTTCACGATCATTCTATCCCATATTTTGATCTTCTGCTTGCCCTTGCAGCGTCTGTCAGCTTGTAGTTCATCCCACCACAATGCTGCATGTCCTTTCAATCTAGTGACAACATGCTTGACTTTCTTATCCTCTTCGACATCTTCATAGTCAAAGTATGTGTCTAGAGCTCTAATCCAGTCTAGAAGCTCTTCTGCATCCAAGTTTCCCTCGTAAACTGGAATGTCCATTTTTTCTCTTGCACCCAGCCTTGAAATAGCTCTGATCAAACGTTCGTTTGATGCATCTTCAGCTACAACTTCTTCTTCATGTTCAGCCTCAACTTCACTTTCGGAATCACTGAGATCCCCCGCACCGACTGTGCATCTTTGCGTTGTCTCCATGTCTTTGAGTCTGGCTCGTAGATCACACATTTCTCTCTCCATAACTGGATCAGTCATCTGCCTGCCTCTTCTTCTTGGCATTTCCCTATCCTCTGGATCGGGTGTTTGCATGTCCCTTCTCCTTGGCGGCATGGTGAATTCTTCTTCTCTGATACAGAAAGCAAAGAACCTTTCTGAGCTTTGATACCAGATTGATACTGACGCCCTCTCCCTACACAACCCGTAGGTCGAAATATCCACGTCGACGCAGGATATTTCCTTTCTCACGGCCCGAAGAACTCCAAGGCTCTTCTATTTCCCTATCGTGAAACTGCACCCACAACAATCCTCGAGGGATCCCCTCTTTACTCTTAGGATATTGGACTTCGTGACTTCGCAAGATCAATGGTAGAGCGTTAGGCTCTCGAATCCTCGAGACCCAACAACCAGTCAACGCTAGCCTTTTCCTTTTCCTATAGGGATTTTCTCTATCACAATTTCGACACTCGCGATGTCGAGCAACTCGGTTCTCCAACTCCCGAGTCCTGATATGCCGAAACTCCGATATGCTCACGAGTTTGACTTTCAACGTTTCACCTCATCGGCCTTTCGGACTTCACAATATCGCGAGTCCTGATGCAATTGTTTCGGGACTTCTCGCTGTGAAACCCCAATATAGTGTGCCACCTGTCCACTTGCCGACTCATGTGGCCCTACACTATTCTCGTAGCCGTCGAGATATCACATTTCATGATTTTGCGATTCCCGTTGCAATGTTTATGGGTCTTCCACCCACGAAACCCCGATATATGTTTTCACCAGTAGATCTGACGACCCTTGTGGCTCGGATCTACGGTCCTACCCCTCCTGAGCTTTGAACCTTCGACGCTTCTGTCGTAACCTCCCTGCTCCTCTGTGAGATCTGATGGCTCACAAAACTTCGCAAATCCTCCTCGGAGAATTCCGACCGTCCGTTCTTCCTTGAAGATTTCTGCGAATGACCAAGTGTTCCTCCACGGAACTCGTCCACCTGCACACAAACCTGTGACACCTTCTCATTTCTTCCCGTCACAACTTCCCTGCACTGTCCTTCAGAAAATTCGAAGGCCTTATCCTTCCTGAGCTTTCTTATAACTCTGAGCCTTAGAAAAGACTCTTGCACGCACTCTTTGCGGCAACTTTCAGACACTTCCAAGTGTTGAACTTCCTTCAACCCTGTGCACACCTGTAGCAGCAGTCTTTCAATTCTTCACTCAGGTTTTTAACCCTGAACTTCGCTCAGCCTACGCACTCCTTGCATGGATCCTATTCCTGTTTTCACCTCAGAGTGAATGAGAACAAAAGCTATCTCTATCTGAACCCTTCTGTCAACGCACTCCTTGCGGACAATTCGACTGCACTCCTTGCAGGAATCTTTTCTCAGATAGAGAAACAATTGAAACTCATTCCTACTCCCTTTCAGACTTCAAATTCAAACATGAAATCATATACACAGCATACAAAGCAAATGTGTAACAGGAAGAAAACATTCATGAGCATATCATTTAGCATCAATACACAGAGAACAAACATGAAACCAGGAATTTGAATCAACCTCTTCTATTAATCCAAATATTTGTACATGGGTGTTCTTACACAACTCTCTGTATGCTCCTCTTCAACAATGCTGCTTCATCATCATGTTACAATAAACAATGAGGGTGTCTATATCCCATTTCCCTCTTGCGCTCTAAAAATGTCTAATCTACACATTCAATTCTACCTACTTGCATTAACTACTTTAAATGCCTTCTATCTACTAAGGATGAGAGCAAATCACTCAAGGTCCGTTTACATTATACAAGTGCGCTTCATTAAATTGCCACATTTATGTTCGCGCATCAACTCCAAGAGAAATTCAAAATTTGTGCCGGTGCTTGCCCAGCTGTCCTTTGCTTCCGCGCTGGCTCGCTTGATGTTGGTGATGCTCCTGCATCACCAATCCATATGCAAACTGCATGCACATCATATCAACATATGCTTCCAATAATACATCATAAGATATACCAGCTATGTACACCACCATAAACATCAAAAAATGATTAATCCCAACAGATCAACATCAATCCATACTCATGGGTTAGTTCCATGCACCCAAGATTTATTTTATATTATACCATTGTGTGATCTCACCATGAAAACCTGCAGCAAACAGTGTCAGAACCTACAATAAACAATGTCAGACTCTGCAGTACAGAGTTATACCATCACATCAAACTCCAAGCCATGTGCATTGCTTTTTCCCAAGGCATTACAATAGACATGCAGCTTGCTGCACAACTGAGCGTGTGTGTACGCGACCTATTCAAGGTCAGCACGCGTGTACATGCGACCTATTCAAGGCCACCACTGTTACCTGCGTGTGCCTTAGTAAATGACACTTTTGAACTTCCCTTCAATCTTTCATTCTGATTTGGCTGCTCTGTCTTCTTCACCCACTTCTGTAGATGACCCTTCTCTTCAGAACTTGAGCTCTGAGTATCCATCTTTTCAAAGATGTCTCCCTTTCTTACTTCATTCCTTCTTCTAGCCATGCTATGTGAAGTCCTCATCATGGACTTTCTTCTTGTGTTCCAACACTCCTGGGATTTGTGGCCAAATCCACTACAGCTGTAGCATCTCATAGAGTTACAGTGAACAGCAATATGTCCTACTCGATCACATCTCCAACATCTCATGGTGTTATGAAATCTTCCATAATGTCTTCTTTCATAAGATCTACATTCAAAAGCTTTGTGACCATATCCATTACATGAATAACAATGCCCATGAAAAACACTTTCATACCTTTTCTTTGGTGTCCCAAGAATGGCTTC
>ML806868.1:97059-124597 GCA_009831015.1 Picea engelmannii
ACTTGTGTTTTTCAAGCAAATTGAAATATTTCAAAGAGGTCCTGATATTAAGATATAGCTCAGACAATTGATTTTTAAGTCAATTGTCACTTTCATTTTGTCCTCAAATTGTCTTTGCCAGAGTATTTCACCAGAGATATGGTTTAAATATTTAAGAATTACGATGATCTTTAAACTTTTTACGCCGTCCATATTCTTAAGGAATCACTTTTAAGTGCTTTCCCATTCTTTAGATGATTTCTTAAAGGAAATCTAAAATCTGTAAACCATGATAAAACTTCCAGTTTTGAAAGCAAATAAATAACTTGATCAACTATTCACCTGTATTGCAATTAACCTCCAGTATCACCCCACTCTCTTTGTCATCAATAAATCTATAATTGTATTATTATTTAAAAGTGGCATAAGAGGGTTGAAAGCACTTATGTGTGGGAAGTGTGTGTAAACCCATCGGGGTACTGAATAGGCTCGTTGGTAGCGAGTAAATGCACACATGATACCAAGACAACTTCGTCGGGGTACTGAATAGGCCTGATAGAAACGAAGCAATGTCGGGTTGAGAGGTAGCAGGTATATGTCTTTAAATTAACTTTTATGGAAGTATACATCATGTGGATACAACTATTTGATGATATTAAAGCATTTGAGTGGGTTAAATGACATCCTTGCAGAGGCTATGGACGTCTGTTGGCAGCAGTGGCTCTGTCAACGGTATTGAATTTATTTTATAAACATCGTGACTCTTTGATTAAGACATTATTTCAGATTATAATTCCCTGTAAAGAAAATTCTATTGTCTGGTTATAACATTGAGCTTATCCTAATACCATATGATCTTAGAGTGAATTTATTTCAGGGAGTTTAAATAGTTTAATAAGTCTTATTATTTTCTTCCCGAGATGAAATCTTACCAGATCAGAGATAACTGCTTCACCCAGTAAGTCGCCATTTGTTGGGCCCCAACAACTCCCCCTAAATTTTTACAAAATTTAAAGGGCCCCTATTAGAATCTTGATAATTATGATGAGCTACAGAATCAACATTTTCAAATAGTTTCATACCTTGGCTTGCTTTGAGACAAACTTAAGACATTCACTATAGTATGAGACATTCATTACAAGAGTATATGTCAAAATTTAGAAATGAGCATAGAAATCTCAATTTAAACAAAAACGTTAATTTTTGTCAACTGTTTACTTTCGTTTAAATTATGATTATGTGTTATTTCTTTCACTCATTAGCAAGTTTGACTTTTTTGAATAATGGGTTCAATACTTCATTAAATAATATCTTGGTTGGTTTCTCATTTTCATAAAATCATTTGGTGATATTAATTAATTCTTTTTTTTTTTCATTTTTCATCTCATTTCAAAATAAAAATAATAATTAAAAAAAAAAGAATTATCTATGATTTGTTTGATTTTGTGAAAAAACAAAATTAATATTTTTTTCTTCTCCATTAACTTGAAGATTCTAGAATTAAGATCATATTTGAAAGGAAATATAAACAATGTTTGTTTAGAACTTATAGTTAGTTTAAATTCATTTTTTATTTTATTGTTCTAGATTTTGTTTAATTCACAATTTTTAGGTTATTAATTTAGGTTTCTTTTTGTTTCACATGTTTCTATTATCAAATATTTGATACGGATCTGATCATGGTTTGATTTTATTATCCAAATATGTTCAAGATGATTGATCCAAAAATAATATTGGATTGCTACAAAAAAAATTATGAGCAACAACAGATAAAATTTGGAAAGGCGTCAAGATCAGACAGATGATTTTGTAGGATTGATTGCAGCCAAACCGTGAGGAATTTGAAGAAATGGTTGAAACCCCAGAACCCAAATGGACCCATTTACCTTCTTCTTAGAATTTTTCCCAAACAAATGCACGATTTGAGAGATATTGATGTCTCTTTACGAGGAAAATTTTAGGTGGCGAAAATTAATAGTGACGCCCAGACTGTTCATTCATTGTATAAATATATGAGAAAGATCAGAGACCGAGGGATCCAAAAAATTGAGAGGAGGATTTTAATCCTTTCTCTTTTATATATTATTTATTTTTTAAACTTTTCTTCTTTTCAAATGGAGTAATGGATGGTTGGAATCTTTGGGAGAATGGACGAGTATTTTCAAAGAAGAATATGAAATTCCAGGTTGCTTAATGGCTTTTGTATTGTGAGTAAAATGATTTTATTTTTATTATAATATCTTCATATTCTTTGAATAATTGATTATGCATTGATTTAAATTAGCTTTAGTCTATTTTATCAATACATGGTTAATTGTTATCATTTATGTATTAATTTTTTCAATCTTTAAGAGTCTATTATCTTAAAAATTCTTCCAGGACTACAATATGGGCATGTGATTTTGAGAAAGAATATGGGAAAGCAATTCATCTTTGGCTTTAGATCTATGCGATGCTTATTCCATTTCATTTTTTCATTACTGTTGTATTATGAGAATGTTATTATGGTTGATTTTAGCTTTAGCTTGTCATCATATGGCATTTTCATACTGTTAAATTTATATGTTGTCCATAATTTCTTATTCCATTTTTTATGTGTGATCAATCGATCATTTGATTATTGTGGAATTTATTTCTAATGTTAAATGATGGATAATATCAATACTCAGAATTGAGTTTTCTTTCGTTCTTAAATATTGATTATCTTAAGATCACATGATTTTTAATTAGTTGTCTTCTTGTTATTAATTTACTCCAATATCAAATACTTCTTTGAATGTATTCTGGAAGTGCTAGTATTGTTCTGTTATAGGTTTCCCTTAACAATAGTACAGGCAAGAGCTCATACAACACAGAAAGATAATATCAGTTTCGTTGATCAGCTACACGTTATTCTGTGTGTTATTTAGTTAAGTAGTTTATGAATGAAATGATGATTACATTAATTATCTTTGACTGTTTTTGTGTCACTATTTCAATCATATTCATTTAGTATTTATTCGTTTAATATCTTTAAAAAAAAAAACAAAAAGAAGTGTTGTTCATATTTGATTCAGAAACTTTATCAAACAATCATTTTCATAAGATTTCATGCAAACCTTGTAAACTGTATATAAACTGTTCATAATCATTTGTATATTCACATTCTTAGATAAATATTTGTAATTATTATGTCAATTGTTAGAATCTTTTCTTTAGTTAGTTTATTTTATTTTTCTATCTTTAGGACCCTAGTTGTCTAACAGAGCCATTAAACCCATCAGAATAGGTTACACCAAACAATTTGGGTTATTTAGACAACCCCGGACTGGATCTATTCTTCCAGTTGACGGCATGTCAAATTTGCCCGTCAACAAGTAGTGAATTATGAATGAAAGAGAGTTATGGTTTCTGCAGCCATAATGGTTGTAGATAAAAAGTTATAACATAAGGAAGAAGTACTAAGCGAATTGAGACGCCATAGTGTCTCAATCAAACTCATAAAACATATAATTGATTCCAAGTTAGACAATCTCAAAAGAGTGAAATTTCATGTTTATCAAGGATAGTATTTTATATATCCAATGCAAAAATCACATTAGTGCCTTTAATATTTGGGAAAATGGAGTCTTTAAACATAATTTGGATAAAAAATATCCCTAGGGGTGTAAATACTCTTACTTCGTAAGGTATGTTAATCCAACTAGGGTAAAGTCTAGGAGGGTATACACACTCATATTTCTCCTAGAAACCCTTGCAAAATGACTTGTAAACTTAGCAAATTAAATGAAGCTTAGTGGAGGGTGTATCCAAAATACTCCTCCTAGGGTTTAAACCAACAATAACCAATAAAGAGCAATAAATAACTATCAATGCATATTTTTCCTTACCAATTCCAAGAAAGAGAGAGATCAAACCCTAGTTCACCAAGCAATTTAGCATCCAATAGCAAGAGAGAAAGCCTCCAACAGGTGTGTACCACGTTATCTCATCCAATCACCAAGAGATAACACCAAAAATAATTTGCACAAGAGATAAAGAACATAAACCCAAGCATAGTGAAAATTTCAGTCAAGTACTTCTCACAATGGGAGAGTCATGTTATGAAATAAGATTCAAATGATCTCTATTTATATAAAATGTTTAAAACATAGTTTGTCCACATAATTTAGGGTAAACAAAAAACAAGGGGGAAACAACCCTTATTTTTCCCCTTTACACAAATAATAATATTTAATTTTTACTTTGCACATGAAAGAAAAACCCTAAGTAAGACGTCACCCCTCTAGGGATATGTTTTGACACTTTTCCAAGTCGTTGGAGGGAAAAGTGGAGGTCGTTGGGGCTTCTAGAGCCTCCTCTTCATGCACCAAGGTCTCTTCATGCATCCTCTGGTCAAATCTTTCCAAGTGTCAATGAATAACAACTCCATCACCACCAAGCTCTAGCCCTAGGTGACATCAATCCCCAAAGAGTGATGTTTTGATCCTCCTATGCAATTCATTTGGGTCATGGGGGCTAGATGAGGTCATCCATGATGTCTTCTAGGCCTCCAAAGGCAAGTCATTTTCATCCAGCATGTTGGTCCTTGGAATCCAACTTGTGGGCTTGAAGCCCCATGGAATCCCAAGATAGGCTTGTTCCTCCAAAACTATTGACCAACTGAGTCCTGCAAAGACAAATGGATACACCCTCCAAAGATCTCAAGTCAAAGCATAATGATAAGTAAATCAAATCAATAAAATATTCATCTAAGAAAGTACATCCAAACCACATCATCAAAATAAACTAATTCTCAAAGACCCTATGCAATTTACTAAGTTTGAGTATGGGAGGGTTGACAAAATGACCTATTGGGTGAATCGTCCCTTAAGTTAATGGATGTTTCTTGAGGGGACCTCCTTCTAAGTCATGTGGATTATGTGTTATGGATGGGGGGAAGAATTTTTGGAATTGGGTTCATGACATGCAATGGGTTGTAGAGTCTCACTTATTGTTATGAACATAATATATAATAATAGATATAAATACATTATAATAGTTAATGAATAATTAATAAAGAGACACCTTCTCAATGAGAGGTCATGTCTCTTCATGGAAGGGCACCCTTGCGTGGACATATAAGGTCCTCATTCTTATTGTATCTCATCATCTCATATTCATATACATTATTACTTAATATATTATCCTTTATGGATTATAACCTGTTGTCCTACCTACATTGGGTATTTACCTGGTGAACCAACTTGGTTCACCACAATGGTATCAGAGCTTCGTCTCGATCCAAATTTTGGCCACAAAATAGAGTTTCTCTAAACTAAGGTCTTTGACCTCATATCGTCCATTGGCTATTTATAAATCAAATATTCTACACATTTCAACGAAAGTAAAAAAGTCATTCTACTATAAAAAAAAAGGAGCAAAAAAAAAGAAAAGAAAAGAAAAAAAGAAAAGGTTTCTTAAGGTGCACATGAAGAAGTATAAGTGCACACCAATAAGTTTGAAGGAAATATTCTAGATTTGGCATTAGTTAAGTTAATTGTCATTTAAAAAGTGAGAAAGAGTAATTTAAAAGAAAAAAGTTTCAGAGAAGAGGAAAAGTGAACATTTTATTTTACCTTTGGAGAATTACCATCCCATGGTTTTGGAAATCTATTGGCCCATGGTATTCCATACCATATATAATATATATGTGTGTGTGTATTTACCTCTAAATAAGTATTTCAAAAAACTTATGGTCGCGTTTGTTGAGCCCTAATCGCCACTAACAAATAGTCAAGATTATAAAAGAGAATTTTATTATAAGTCAAAACATAAGGTACTCTTTATAAAGTATAAGGAGATTATATATATATATATATATTCTGAGAGGAGAACATTATCATTAAAGGGGAGATCCCCTTTTACATTTATAATTTATTGAAAAACAAGAAGTGAACTATGACATCTACAAAGAAAATATTTTCAACAAAATGTCCCTATTGTGCAAAAGAGGAAGAGTATGAAAGGGGCCTTATGAATGGAGCTTGCCCTTGTCCATATTGTAAAAAGTTTTTTATTTTAGTAGAAAATCAAGGTGACACCCATTGGGAAGTGAAAATAAAAGAATTAGAAAACCAATTAATTCATTATCAACAACACAACATAAATTTACAATTTTAAGTTGGGTTGGAGCAAATGCTAAAAAAACAAGAAGAGAGACAAAAACAAAATATTGAGGGAAAATTACAGGAAAAATACAAAGAAATTTCTTACTTAAAAGATCATAACCAAAATTTATTGGTACAACTCAATGAGTCAAAATATAAGAAGCATAGGGATAAGAAGTTAGCGCAAGCTAGTCACGATCTCATTAAGAAATTATCAGAAAAGGATGAATATAATTGTCACCTAAAAATCCATAATCAAAGTTTAATCACCTAGATTAAGAATATAAAGAGTGACAAGAAGACATTTGTAATATACCGGATATAAAATGTATGCAGAAGAGAAATAAAATGCTAGAAATGATAGAATGACAACAATATAACCAGAACATTCACCACAATAGCACTAAAATGATATGAGAATAATAACATAAATAACACTTCGAATCTGAAAGAAATGTTCATGAGCTTCTTCGAGGGGGAAATATCTAGTTGAGCAGAGCTCTATTACAATAATATCCAAGTTAGGGTTCTCATACCCTCGACTCCTATTTATACTAAAAAGAAGCATCTAGAGGAAGATCCTTCTAGAAGCAGAAGCTTCTATTAGGTCTTCTTACATCTGCCTTATTCTATTTTATTGAAAGGCCTTATTAATATTGACCTTTATTACATCTGAATATATTTTTCTACCTATGTGCGGGTTAGGACCCTAACATGTCCGCCCACTTAAAAACAACCTTGTCCTCAAGGCTTGAGATGAGGAAATTGTTACAGAATGGTAGCTGGTTCCCAAGTGGCATCTGCTGGAGTTGTATCTTTCCACTAGACTAGCACTTCCTTGATGGTTCTCTGAAGTAGGCGACGCTCACGCTGGTCCAAAACTGCTTCTGGCTGTAGCCAAATGGATCCTTCTCCAGCTAACTCTGGAAGGTTGGTTTGAATTTGGCACTTAGCTCCAATCACCTTCTTTAAGCATGAAACATGAAAAACATGATGTAGCTTCGAATGGCTGGGCAAAGCTAACTGATAGGCTACTTGTTCCACACGCTTGAGAATGGTATAAGGACCATAAAATTTGGGCGCTAGCTTCTGACAATGGTCGGCCTTGAGGGAAGTTTTCTTGTAAGGTTCATGTCGAAGAAACACATGATCCCCTTCTGCAAATTGATGTTCAGAGTGACCTTAATATGCTTGTTGCTTCATGCGATTCTGTGCCATGACCAAATTCTCTTTGAGGGTACGGAGAATAGCCTCTCGAGCTATAAGTGTTAGGTCAACCGCTTGGACCTTCGAGGCACTCGGTAAGTATGAGAGAACTGAAGGTGACTTCTGTCCATCTACCGCTTCAAAAGGAGTCATGTGTGTAGTTGTATGGTATGAAGTGTTGTACCACCATTCAACTAGGGGTAACCATTGAGCCCACTGATTTTGCTTTTCCGAGGAAAAACACCTCAAATATGTTTCCAAACACTTGTTGACAAATTTCGTTTGGCCATCAGTCTGGGGATGATAAGCTATGATGAGATGCAATTTGGTGCCTTGTATCTTGAACAATTCTTGCCAAAAATTGCTTGTGAAAGTTGGGTTGCGATAAAAAACAATAGAGTGCGACATGCCATGAAGCTTGAAGACCTAATCCATGAAAATTTGAGCCACCATGGATGTTGTAAACAGGTGTTGGAGGGTGAAAAAATGAGCATACTTGGAAAGGCGATCAACAACCACCATGATGACTGATTTATTTCCCTATTTGGGTAAGCTGGTAATAAAATCCATAGAGATATCCTTCCAAATAGCAGGTGGAATCGGGAGCGGTTGTAGTGTGCTCGGAGATTTTACTGTTTCTCCCTTGTTGTGTTGACACACATCACATTCACCAACAAAATTACAAATGTCATGTTTCATACCATCCCAGAAAAAGGAACGTTTGACCCTGTCATAGGTTTTGGTGAACCCGGAGTGCCCTGCTGTGGGTGTAGCATGAAGCTTAGAAAGTATCGTGGATTTAAGATTTGATTGTTTACTTAAATACAAATGGCCTATGTATCAAAGTTCATCATGGATCCAAGAGTACCCTGGGGAAGCTGGAGCATTGGACTACAATTGTTGGATCAGTTGCGAACTTTTGGGTCTTGTAGCCATTCCTGGTGAATGACTTGGAGCCAATCTGGTACAATGAATGAAAGAGAAAAAATGGATCCTTCATCTTCATATTTTTGGGAAAGTGCATCCACAACCACATTGTCTTTTCCTTTCTTGTAAATGATCTCGTAATCATATCCAAAGAGCTTAGTCACCCATTTTTGTTGTTCTGGGGAGGAAATGCGTTGTTCTAGAAAATACTTGAGGCTTTGATGGTCTGTCTTAATTTGGAAGATAAGGGCGCCATAGATCAATGGCATGCAGAATAACCAACATTTCCTTTTCATAGATGGATTTTCCCAGATTTATTTCAGATAGTTGCTTGCTGGTAAAGGCCAAAGGTTGACCCTCTTGCATAAGGACAACATCAATTCCTTTCCCTGAGGCATCACATTCCAACACAAAGGTCTTTGTGAAATCGGGAAGGGAGAGGACTGGAGTGGTGCACATGGCCATCTTCAAGGTTTGAAAAGCTTGAGCAGTAGCTGGAGTCCAAGTGAAAGATCTCTTTTTGAGGAGAGTAGTGAGGGGTGTTGCAATCTTCCCATAATTCTTAACAAACTTGCGATAATACCCTGTTAAGCCCAGAAATCCACATAATCTTTTAAGAGTCTTTGGGTGAGGCTAGTATTGCATAGCTTCAATCTTTTTAGGATCCACCCTGACACCATCCTTGCCAACCAGATGACCCAAGTATTCTACTTCTGAGGCACCAAAAACACATTTAGACTGTTTCAGGAAAAGTTGGTGCTGAGAGAGTAGATGGAGAACTCGATCCACATGAGCAAGATGGTCTATTGAGGTTTTGCTATAGATGAGGATATCATCAAAGGAAACTAAGACAAAATGGTGAATAAAAGGATGAAAGACATGATTCATGAGGCTTTGGAAGGTGGAGGGGGAATTACGCAAGCCAAATGGCATGACCAAAAACTCATAGTGGCCCTCATGAGTTATAAATGTAGTCTTGGGAATGTCTGCCTCTTTCATACGTATCTGGTGGTAGCCCGAACGGAGATCCAATTTAGTGAAGAATTGGGCACCACTCAATTCATTCAGGAGGTCATCAATGATGGGAATGGGGAATTTGTCTTTGATAGTAAGTTTTTTGAGGGCACAGAAGTCAGGACACATTCGCCAAGAACCTTCTTTCTTCAGGACCATGACCACAAAAGAAGAGTAGGGGCTTGTACTAGGGAGGATAACGCCTGCATTAAGGAGTTCCTGGACCATTTTCTCAATTTCATTTTTTTGGGAAAAGGGGTGACGATATAGACGGATATTGGGAGGAAGGCTTCTGGGTATAAGGGGAATGGAATGATCATGAACACCGTGGGAAGGAGGGAGTCCTTGGGGGGTGGAAAAGACCAATTGATGTTTAGAAAGGATGGCTTGGAGGTCTTGCGGGACCGAGGGTGTCTATGTTTCTTGTATGGCATGGAGTTGGGAGATAACACTAGAATGACCTTTTTTGAGAAGCTTTTCCATGCGATGGGAACTAATGATCTCAGGTGAACCAGCGATGATGCCTTTGAACTTATATTGGTGGCCCTCCTAGTCGAATTTCATGGTTAATTCTTTAAAATCCATGAGAATGAGACCCAAAGTCCTTATCCAGTTTGCACCCAACACAATGTCACAACCTCCCGTGTCGATAGAAAACATATGGGATTTCAGGTGGTAGTCACCAATTTGGAGATGCACATTTTCACAACGCCGTCCACATTTCATGGAGCCACCATTGGCAATCATGATTTGGAAATTATTGATGGCATGGATGTAACAATGAGTTTCTTGGGCAATGCAGCGATGAATAAAATTATGGGTGTTGCCACTATCAACCAGAATGATGACCTTCCGATGCTTGATGTAACCGGTTAGCTTGAGGGTTTGGGGAGCAGAGAAGCCAGTGAGAGAATTGAGGGAAATGACCGATTCTACTTCGAGAGGGTCTGAGGGAGGGGTTATGTCAGTGGATTTAGGTGACTTGAACACAAGGGGAGTTTCTACATCCTCTTCCGAAATATCCTTGGAGATGGCCATAAAAACATTTTGTTCTTTACACTTGTGGCCCGGGAAATATTTTTCATCACAGTTATAATAAATGCCTTTGAGTTGGCGTTCAACCATTTCATCCCTAGCCAATTTTTGGATCTTTAGTGGAGCCAAGGGAGTAGTGGGATTTACTAGTTTAGGGCGAGGGATAAAGGAGGGTTTTAGGTTTTGAGAAGATACAACCTGTTGTTCTTCTTTAGCTCTTTTAGTATCCTCCACCCAACTCTGAGGCCGAGCCATGAGGACATGGGTCTGAATCTCATCCTTGAGGCCGCTAATAAAACACTCTCAGAAAAATGCATCAGACATGCCCTCTATTCTAAAAGCCAAGTGCTCAAAGGAAACTTTAAAGTCTTCCACTATTCCTAATTTCTTCAACTTTGTCAAACGACCTAAATGGTTGGTGTCAATGTCAATGTGTTCATAAAACTCTGTCACAAAGTGTGTCCAAGAAATATACCCTTGACGAGAAGTTTTTCTCCATTGCCTCCATTGCCAACGTTCTTGATCTAGATGGAGAACACCATACCGGAGTTTGGCCAAGTCATCTGTAATGTCGTATAAAGAGAAATAATGTTCCATTTGGGTTACCCAACCAGTGGGGTCTGAGCCATCAAATTTGGTCACATCCACCCATGGAAGGCGTAGGTCACGTTGAAAGTGATGGTTCTAAAAGTTACGGGAATGCGGGGAATGATCACCTTCAGTATGTGGAGGTGAGGAAGAGGAAAGGTTATCTATAGGGATATGCAGTTTGGTGTAGAGTGCCAAAAAGACTGATTCAAGCTGGGTGGTGAGGTCTTGTTTGATTTCCTCCCTTGAGGACTGCATGGTTGTATTGATGGCAACAACATTGGCACTGAGTTGTTTCACTTCTTGTTGGGTCTCGATGAGACCAGATTGCAAGGTGTTGAAGCGAGCTTCCAAGTCTTGGCTACGGGTATGGGCCATGAGGATGGGGGAACTAAAAAGGGGTAGGCAGGGTCAAAATTTTTACTGAAAAATGGTATGGATGAATGTGATAAAGGTGAAGAGATGAATCCAATGGAATAGGTCTCAAATAATTGTGAAAAAATTTCCAGACTTTTTTTTTTTTTTTTTACACCTGCGGAGTTAGACTCCGGTCTGAAGAATACTACAGAGAGGAAATGCCCAAATGCTTAACCAGAAATAATTGTGTATTTACTTGGCAACCCGAACATAGTTGCACGACAATAGATCTTGTCTGTTTTAATTTGTTTATGTTTTTGTCCCCAAGGGTTCTACAGACAAGGGTTTGCCCTGTGCTATAGCTCTCTGATATACGTAAGGGGTCCAATAGTAGTACTCGGCCCAATATCTCAGGGCACTAACCAAGAAGGATAGACCATACCCTTAGCTGTACTACCCGACTACCCAGGTACTAGAGAGTATCTTCCCGAGTGCTATTCTCGGTGACACTATAGCAGTTAGGAGGTCGATCGGTTTATCTAAAGAGGGCTTTCAGGTAATCTAGGCTAATCCATACATAGGTGTTGTCTAATGCGCTACCACTCAAAGGGGTACCAATAGGGGTTACAAAGGTGGCCAACAGATGTGTGCTTAAGTACCACTTGTATTTCCTGCATGTATGAATCCCTCAACCATGGGTTTATGCGCATAATGATAGATCTTTGTGGCTTAAAGATGTCGGAATACGTCTCTACCTTGAAAAAAAAATTAACCCACACTTTCTACCGAGGAAAGTGCTTTGATACCACTTGTAATATACCAGATATAAAATCTATGCAAAATAGAAATAAAATGCTAGAAATGGCAGAATAACGTCAATATAACCAAAACATTCACCACAATAGCACTGAAATGATATGAGAATAATAACAGAAATAAAACTTCAAATATGAAAGCAATGTTCACATGCCTCTTTGAGGGGGCAACTTCTAGTTGAGCAGATCTCTATTACAATAATATCCAAGTTAGGGTTCTCATACCCTCGACTCCTATTTATACTAAAAAGAAGTATATAGAGGAAGATCCTTCTAGAAGCAGAAGCTTCTATTAGGTCTTCTTACATCTTCCTTATTCTATTTTATTGAAAGGCCTTATTAATATTGACCTTTATTACATCCGAATATATTGTTCTACCTATGTGCGGGTTAGGACCCTAACAACAATAGAGGACAAGGTAGAGCAACTTATCAATAAAGAATCATTGGTAGATAAAGATACAACGACTGAACCTATGGAACTACATAAGTATTCAAATGGAAAGAAACATAATGGTGGATAAAGAAATTAATACAGACCCAGACGGCCTTACAACTCAAAAGGAATCAATTGATGTAAAGAGGTCTTCACATGTCGAAGTAGAAACAATCTAGGGGTATGAAGAAGACTCAATTCCAAGTGTTAATCAAGAATAAGATACAAGTATAGAAACTAAATATCAGGTTGCAAGGATGCCTTATAGACATCCTAATAAAAAAAATCGATACTTCAACCAACCATTGTATCCACAGAAACAAATGACAAGTATGTCAAAAATTATTAGCTCCATTACAAATGATGCACAGGGTAGAAGTTATCAGGGGAGTCAAAATACATCAAATTGTCTACAAGAACCCCATAAAAGCCCCAATTGTCCAAAAGATCGATTTAAGGTGGGAAGACTCCATTACAATTCGATAGTTATACGTAGTGCTTAGAAGATCCTATCATTTCAAGTCCTCAACGATCACTAATTTAGGAATAAAGAATAAGGAGATGATATTACAAGCTAGAGCAAGAGATAAGTCTTCCATAAGTATGCTTTGAGGACAAAGCATTTTTAAGGGGAAGAAAATGTTATGAACATAATATATAATAATAAATATAAATACATTATAATAGTTAATGGATAATTAATGAAGAGACACCTTCCCAATGAAAGGTCACATCTCTTCATGGAAGGGCACCCCTGTGTGGGTATAAAAGGACTTCATTCTTATTGTATCTCATCATCTCATATCCATATACATTATTATTTAATATATTATCCTTTATGGATTATAACATGTTGTCCTACATACATTGGGTATTTACCTGGTGAATCGACTTGGTTCACCACACTTATGGGTACCTTTGTAGAGGGTGTTTTGCACCTTCCTTTTCAATACATCCTTTTTCCAAAAACATTTATTTCTTTTAATGAATTAATGATCCAAAACCCCTCGTACTCCCTAGAGTGAAATTGATTATCTTGGGGGAAAGCACCACAAGTCCACTTGAAGCTAGAGGTACATAGAGTGCCATATGAAAGGACATGAAGAGACACCACATGACACACCTCAACAAGTGGGTATATTTATATTTATGTTTTTGGTTTTGCAACTATTTGATTTTTTAAGAGAAGCATTTCATTGCTCTCAAGACCTCTTTGGGTGAGAGTATAGAAGGTTCATAATCAATATTTTATCTTTTTCCATCCATAAGACTCTAGGACTTCATGCCCTTCTTCCCATGAAGTGAGGTACAACCCCTTCTTGGGTCAGTACACTTGAAAAACCCAAAAGGCAAGGAGATGAGGGGATGAAGTGTGGAAAGTGGCAATTATGTTTGGGAATGGCATGATGAATCATCCAAAGGACCTTCTAGTAACATCCTTATCCCTAAGGGTGATCGACTTACTAGGGCATAATGTCAACCACCAAGGTAAAACAAGGTAAAGAGCATAATGTCCAAACAAATGTCACATAATCAAAAGCAGTAATAGATGTAACAAACTCAAATGCCTCAAATATTGAAATAACAGTCACCATAATACCTGATTTGTACCTCATGGATAAAGAACCAATGTCTTTTGGAGGCCAACTGATGTGGTGGATACCGTCATGATCAACCTGGAATGTGGTGGTGAGTTGGGTCTCCATTTGTTCAAGTGGACATTGTTGGTCAATTTGTCTCTCGGTTCTCATTGTCTGCAACCTGAGGGGCTCGAGGCATCATCTCCTTAGTTATCCCACAAAATGGGGATAACATATGGCTCCTACTTGGGGACATGTGCTCACCATTGAGTGCATGAAAACCACATAATCTCCTGGTATACCTGTGCCTAAACTGAAACAAAAAACTATAAAATATAGGTTGGTTCTATCATCCTTCGTCCATATACATCAAAATCCAAAAAAGAAACTAATCTAGAAAATAAAATTTTAGCATTTTGTCAAAAATTTCTAAACTAAGCATCAAATCAATATTGAAGTAGAGAAAAATGAAATATGAAATGCATCTAAACTAACATGAGAAATCAAGATGCAAATGTAAGGAAAGAAATATGACCTACCTACTTACCTGGGGCCTGAGCCTTGAAGAAGTCAAGTGATATGAACATAAGGCCGGAGAATAGATCCATCCATTGGTAATGACATCATTCTCCCATCCAAAGATATCAAGTAATACTTTTCTTTATTGAACTTCTTCTTGACAATGTAAGGGCCAAGGCATGAGATGTCATCCTTTTGGTCATAGTTGGGCTTTCCCTTGTTCTTGTCCCACATGAGAGAAATAATTTATTTACTGTAGTTGATGTAAGGTATATTCTCAATGTACGAATAAGAAGGAGGTTTGTTGGCATAGGGGCAGACCCAGGGTTCAACGCTTCAACAATGCACCAAAAAAACCCTAACTACCTGCCCTTTCGGCAACACCTGCGAAGCAGATGAAGTCTCACCTGAGGTAGAGGTAGGGGTCGTTGCAGGACTCGAGTGTCTACAACCTAGCTGGGACACGGATCTGTGATCACAATTCTTAACGGATCACTTAGAAGTTCACATTCATTAGTATTTAACCCTTATTCACATCGTAGGTAAAACCCTAATTACATAACAACGAAGTATTCAACAAGATCTAACACATCCAAGAACTTGGCATATAGAAATAGATCAGATCTAGCATTCATTCATATCACTAAGAACTAAGCTAATATATTATATGCATCTAACATTCATAAATATTATAACACTAATCATAAATCAAATCAATAACATAACAACTATAATGCACAAAGCAACCATAACACAGGATATACGTGGTTCACCCCCAGCATGGGGCTATGTCCACCAACTCTTTGTCTTCTTTATTATCTTCTTTCAATCCTCTTACATGAAAAGAGCCACAAAACCCACTCTGCATAGGACAAGAGATCTATGCGCACCTCGCCAGATCCTCCTTCCCCAAGCTAGGTACAACGCAAATCCTTTCTTACAATCACTTGCACTCAGCTCTGCAAGTTCTCAACACATAGTATGCACAGAGCTAACTCGATCACATAGATCCAACTACTTACATCACTTGCACTTAGAAAAATACCACAATACTCCTACTTACTTCACCTATTTTTCTATTTATACATTACAAAATTCCTAAACATGGGTAAGACCCATGGGCTGACATCCCATACCCGTTACATAAACCCTAACCCAAAAATTCCACAAAAGGTGGTGAGATCCCGCGATCTTCACTTCGCCTGGAACTCTGTCTTCGACCATCCTATCGAAGTCCCAAAAGTGATCAATCATGACCAAGTTTCTCCAAAACTTGGTCAAGGGCCAACATGCCCCCAACACTCACCCGTGACTCGTCCCAAATCACTCTGATCTGGGTAACTCTGTCTTGAAGGAATCAAGCTTAGCTCAAGATGCCTCGACCTGCTGCTTCGCCAGAGCCTCCTACTCGACAAACTCCTGAATAAATTTCTCAGTCACAGGTCCTACTAAGCGCTATTCCACTGTGGTGACCTTTTGTTCTAGTTCTGCACCTTGTCCTTCAATCTCTTCAAAAAGTGTGCAAGCTTCATCATGTACTGGCTGGAGCCTCTAGTTCACTTCCATGACTTTTCTTTGGATGGTATGGACTTTCTTCTGAACCATGTGCTATTCTTGGGACCTTTTCATCCTCTCGACTGTTGACAAAGGCTTTAACTACGCTTGTACTATTGTTTCTTGTTTCTTTTCCTCCTGGAGTTGTGACTCCAGTGTCCTTAGTTCAGGGTCCTCTGCAAGGTGCTCATAAGTCTGCACACTTTGACTACTGAGTTGTTTGCATTCTAAGGCCAATGCCTTGATTCTCTTAACTGTGCTTTGGGAAGTTTCTTCTCTCTGGTCTCGTACTTCCTGCGAAGTGCTTGGCATTGCTTGTAACTCTAGTTCTACTACTCTTTGTTGGAGCTGCTAAATGGATTCAGCAAGCTTCACCACTTGACTCTCCACTAGATCTTCTTCTATCTGTTCTAATCCTGTCACAGAGCGAAGTTCTCTGGTGACCACTTCTTTAACTCCAACCTGCTCTGCGAGAAACTATTATTTATCCTTTTGGATATGTTCTCTGTCCTCTGCAAACTTCGCTTGGAGGTCGTATTTTTCTTGTTGTGCAACCCGATGTTGCTCTATAGCTTCCTCTTTTTCTAGATTCAATGCATCTGTGGCCTGCTATTTTTCTTCTTGGACATGACGAAGGTGAGCTTTGGTACATCTGCTATTCTATGTAGCTGTGCAATCTCATCTCCCACTTCAATTCCTTCAGATGATGGTGGCACAGTAGACACTACATGGAAGGAATGGAGGGCTTGTTGTACCCCTTTCAGCTCTGCTTCAATCCTTTCATACATGGTCTCATGTTTTGCTTCATTGCACTGTAAAATATCCTCTGAGGTATCAGATACATCGACGATGATGAGGTCGATGTCATCCACCGTGAGCACAGTCTACAACTTGGGCTTACTAGATTTTGACTTCTTCCATGATGAAGGTTTCATGGGGGACCCCTTTCTTTTCTTGGATGTTTCCACCTCATCAGTGGGATCCTTAGGTGGTTTTACTTCACCTTGTTCATGTTTATCTTCTTTCCCTTCATTCTTTTCCTAATCTACTTCATCATCGCCTCCTCCTCCTTGAGACTCTGGTGTAGTTTCTTGGGACACGCTATTCATTTCTTGTACTTCTTCCTTCTTCTTCTTTATACTATTGTTGGGTGTATCATACTCTTCGCAGTAACTACAGGAATTTCGATAAGGTCAGGGTCAGACAGTTATGCCTGTTTGAATGGTATAAGGAAATCTGTAGGCCATTCCTTGGTGAATTCTTCCATGTCCTCCTCTGTGAGTTTATAGTAGAATTGGAGCTCTTCTTTATGTTCATCTCCATGCGCAGTGATATAAATGAAATGTCTATCTGCATGGAAATTTGCAAGAGGCCTGAACCGGTGCAAGGTATTCGACATCATGTGAGGAAACGACTCAATATCCCTCTTTAACTATAGGTAATAGGTGTGGAACACTGTGTTTGATTTCCATTGTCTTTCCATGTTGCTCGAATACCAGAGCATAGTGAACTTCGCAGCTAGTGGGTCAGATGGCTCAATTTCAGGGAAGGTCACTCCTTCTGACATTTCCCAAGAAATGAAGGTGATGAAGATCAACAACCAGATGAAATGGAAGTCATAGCCCTGATCCTGAGCTTCGTGACAATCTTTCTCTAACTAGTTGACGAGGTAGCTCACCCAGTTCATTTGTAGCCCTTCAACGCATTTTCCTGCGAGGTCAACGACAAACCCTGTGACCTGCATGGGTTTGTTCTTCCTGACTAGCTTACCAACAATCAACTGGAAATCTAGGTGCACTATGTCATTCTGGATGGAGGCTACCTTGTAGCCTTGCTTCCCCTTCTCCACATCGTCATAGGTATCTTTGATTCGCTGCGCCAGAGCGTGATCTGCAGCCTTCCCTGGGTAAAGTTCCTGTGGGTTGGGTCCCTTCATGCTTAATCCAGTGATCCTATGGATCAATGCCAAATCTATGGTGATACATCTATCCATCCATAGATAACTTCCATTGAAGCATGAAACATGAGCTTAACACATGCGTTAACCTCCTGATGCCTTCCAAAGTGTGGTATATTCATCACATTTAGGATGGTGGACCGTGCGATGTCCATGGTCCACGGTTGGGGGATTAGCTTCGACTTCTTCCCCATTGTCTTGGTAAAATATTTATGTGGGGAAAGCATTCCATAGTTCTTGGGATCGCCCAAGTTGAAGTCACTAATATTCAACGTCATAATCTGTTCTAACTGTGGAACAACTACACATATCCCTTTCAGGAGGTACGTAGTGATCAATGTGTAGTCGAAGTCCCTCGAGACACTATCACGACTAACCACACCAGCCAGAGGCGGGATATAGTTGGGCATGATAGATGGAATGAGCTTCGCGTTCGCCAAGTCATCATGATGCTTGGTTCGTTTCTTTGTCGCAGTTCTAGAGGGCCTAGATCGATGTGAAAGCAATGAGGATGATTGAAATCCTCTTGTTGATGAGGCTTGTGCCCCTATGGACATGACCTTCTCATCCATGAGGTCTATAAGGATCTCTTTGATGGATTTCTCTACTGGGCTGAAGTCACCTGACATGCACAATTGAGATCAGGTATCTCAGGTCGGTGATCAAACACTCATTGTAACAAAACGGGTGGCGAGGTCACAATAGGTACAACACAATAACAATGAATTCTCTATGGGCTCGGATACTCAAAAATCACAAAAGTGTTCTCGGTGCAACATTCGATGGGATAAATAGACAACGTCGTAACATATTCCTCCAACGGACAAGAAATCCTTCATCAATGTGATTACATCCGCTAGGGCGCAGTCTTGATGGTCCAATGGTGATCTTTCCGACCATAACTGTGTTTCTAGCCATTTTGGAGCATTGGTATAATGGTCGGGACACCTCCAACGGTCATATTTCTTCACCGTGGCGAAGTTCCAATCTATGCTATTTTGATATTCCAGTAAAGTTCAAATTATGCAAACCTTCTTTCTGCGAATTCCTCTCTGGAACTTCCTGTAATTTTCCTAACTTAGCTTTCTTATTGCTGAGATTTCTAGATTTATTTCCTGTGATCTAAGTTATTGGGTTTCTCTTTCTGTTATTATTCTTATATGTACTCAACATAGTAACTTCGCACTACTAATGGTCTTTCGCAGGGTTCGAAGGTAATACTTCTTCTTTTTCTGGAGTAGGTGCTCTACTCTCTTGCATGGATAGATTTTTCAAGTTCTCCTTTATTCTTTCAACTTCGACAACCTGGTCTCTGGCCTTCAGTAGCTTCGACTTGTCCTCTTGTTCTTCTAGTAAATGCATTATTCTCCTAGCCATGAAATCCCTCAGTTCTTGCTTTTTCTGTTCTAGAGTTTCCTCTTCTTCTTTCTTTGTGACTTGATCTTTCTCAATCCAGGTTCTTCCTAGCAAAAGAGAAGATGGGGCGTTGTTCTCAATAAACTTAATGACCTCAAATTATTCCTCCATCAAAGATCCATGAGCACTCATAGGTATCGAGGTAAGTCTTCCACATAGGGTTATCAATTTTCCTTTAAACAATCCTATTCCTCCCAGTGAAGGAATCATAGTTGGCTTTCCCAAAATTTCCCAAGTTCTTTCTATCATGATATTCACCTGTGTTTCTTCATCCAATGCACAATCTATGTCGAAGTCTCATATTCTTGTTTCTATACACTCCTTATCGTTTAAGATATCTGATAAGTTGATGTTTCTATGATCATTCAGGGTTTGTTTCATCTGTAACAATACAATCTTTGATTCTTTCTGGAGTTCTATCATATCCTTAGTCTCTTGGTTTTTCTCAAGGTTTTCTTGTTTCATATTCATCTTTTCAACTTTAGCAATCATTCTAGGGCAATCTAGAACTTCATGATCCATAGCTTTACAACAAAGACAACTAGGACCTCTACCAGGGAATTCCTTAGCAATATGTCCCGATCTTCTATAACTATAACAAATGGTTAATCCTCTCCTTCTTTTAAACGATCCCCAACCTTTCCTGTACTGTGCACTGGGACCACAGTAATGAACCTGCAAAAAATACTTTCTAGGATCCTTCATCCATTTGTTAGTCCAAAAATCCTTTCTATGCATAGGAATAACATATCTTTCATTACTTCTATCAGATCTATTCATTTCAAATATTCTTTCTTCTATCTTTTCCCTAGTTTTCATATTAGGACAAAATCTATCAAGCATTCCTAGATCCATTCTTTCAAAACAAAAATTTCCACTTATCTTACCTTTAGTAGAGAACAAAGCTTTAAGATCTTACCTCTTTTCTTCAGATCTGATTCCTTTCTTAGCACAGAGCTTCGCAAGTTAAGTAGAATAATGTGCACTGCATCAACATATCTACACACAGAGCTTTCTCTTTTCTTCATTTCCCAGCAATCACAGTTTCAGGTCCCGACAATGGAACCATTTGTTGGCACAGGGGTAGACCCAAGGTTCAACACTTCAACAACGCACCAACAAAACCTTAACTACCAACCCTTTCAACAACACCTATGAAGAAGATGAAGTCTTACCCGAGGTAGAGGCAGGGGTGGTTGTAGGATTCAAGTGTCTACAACCTAGCTGGGACACAAATCTATGATCACAATACTTAACAAAGAACTTATCATTTCACATTCATTAGTATTTAACCCTTATTCACATTGCATGTAAAACCCTAATTACAAAATAAAACAGTATTCAACAATATCTAACACATCCAAGCACTTGGCACATAGAAATAGATCATATCTAGCATTCATTTATATCACTAAGCACTAAGCTAATATATCAGATGCATCTAACATTAATAAAGATTACAACACTAAGCATAAATCACATCAATAACATAACAACCAAAATGCACAAAGAAACCATAACACGGGATATACATGATTCACCCCCAGCGTGGGGCTATGTCCACCAACTCTTCGTCTTCTTTATTATCTTCTTTCAATCCTCTTACATGCACAGATCCACAAAAACCACTCCGCATAGGACAAGAGATCTGCGCGCACCTCGCCAGATCCTCCTTCCCCAAGCTAGTTACAACATAGAGCCTTTCTTACAATCACTTGTACTCAGATATGCAAGTTCTCAACACATAGTATGCACAGAGCTAACTCGATCACATAGATCCAACTACTTACATCACTTGGACTTAGTACAATACCAAACTACTCCTACTTACTTCGTCTAGTTTTCTATTTATAAAATACAAAAGGCCTAAACATGGGTAAGACCCATGGGTTGACATCCCATACTTGTTACATAAGCCCTAACCCAAAAAGTCCACAAAAGGTGGTGAGATACCACAATCTCCACTTTGCCTGGTGCTCCATCTTCGACCATCCTGTCAAAGTCCCAAAAGTGATCAATCGTGACCAAGGTTCTCCAAACCTTGGTCAAGGGCCAACAAGGTTCTATGTTGACTACCCTTTGATGGATTCCTCACGTTCTTTGTCTTCTTTCCTTAATATTTGGATAGAACCTGACTCTTTTCCCTGGAACTTTGCAAGTTTCTCATTGTATTCATCCATCCTTGGTAGAAGAATGTTTATGGAGTCCTCCTGCATAAAAGAAAGTCATGTGGATTGTACTTAATGGTATCTGAGACTTCATCAAACTCATCTTCACTCATATATTCAGGACCGTTGGGATCATTCACATGCTTTTCAACTTGCTCTTGACTGTACAATTCCTCAAAAGTGCCATCTCCCATGGGGATGTGTGCATGGGTAAGGTCCATGATAAGGAAACCCCCAATAGTAGCAGACCAAATCCTCGATAAGAGCATCCCCCAAGCATCTGGGATGTCAATCACCACTATATTCATGAGGAGACTGATATTTGGAAAGTAAATAAAAAATACCTCAATGTCCTCACATAAACTGTAAACCTTGACCCTTTTAGAATCAATGCCACATATGTTTCCATAGGGTCGGGTTGTCTTCAAACAATTTTTTTCAATTACTTTCTGATCCAGAATCAGATCTAGGAGCTTGATGGGGCTCAGAAAGGCCTAAACATTAAATTTCTTAGAATGGCTTCAAAACGGACGTGTGCATAGGCCTCATTGATACGAACCCAACGCAACTCGAATGCGCTCAAACAAACATCGTATTATCATGATATGGTGATTTGTTTGTTTTGCCAAACAGGCAAAAAAAATGATGACTGTATAGTCCGTACATTTCCACGTGGTAGATGACTGTATAGGCCATACAATCGTACATCTGACATGGCAGGAATAGTTGGCGATGATGTGGCAGGGTTCGTACAACTGACCATACAGTGACTAGGTGTACATATTGATATGTGGTAGGTTGACTAGGTGTACAAAATGATGACATGGACAAGTACATGAGGCCAATCAGGGAGTGACACATGTCACCCTTGTAGTGGTGACACATGGCATGCCCATACAAATGATGTGGAAAATTCATACTGATGATGTGGCACACCTGTATGATGTCGATAGGGTAGATGATGTGGCAGCTGGGAAAATATGGATTGGACACTTGGTGGCCATGTGGACGAGTGACGTGGTGCCACGTGGCCCAGACATGGGCTGCCAAATGGCACCCCTCTATTGGCTTGATGGTATGGTAAAATGTTTGTGAAGATTCCGGGATTCGACCCTGTGATCTCTATCCGAGCGAAGGGTTTGGAAAAGTCAGGCTAGCCAGCTCGCTGGAGGGTGTTGCTTAACCTTATGTTGGTGCCACTTGTATATAAAGTGAATGTTGTGGGCGGTCAGGTGGAGAAAGGCCCCAACCCATGGTTCAACTATTAACACATGACCTACCTTTTTTGCTTGGTGTGGGGATATGTGTACAACCCCCAACGGAACACACTCCATACAACCTCGACAATGTGACCATGCTCCTTAAACGGTGTGGTCCCAATCCATACCAGCTAGCCCATGGTTCCGTCCAAAGTGCCATAAGACCCGGGGTTTAATGGATAGCACCCGATCATTTGATCTTTCCTGTCGACCAGGGAACTAGTCCATGGGGTTTTCCATCGAGAGCTTATCCAACCATATAGTGTGTGGGTGCTTTATGTAGGGCCATATGGCCACTACATAGAACTAGGAGTCGAGAAGTGAGGGGCTAGCGCACCCAACCTAGTGCATGTCCATGTGGGGGAACCTAATATGACCAGGATCCCACTCTAAAGGGGTTGCACCCACAGTTTTGGAATATAGTGCATTTTAAACTATATTATATGATTTTTTTGGTAATATTCAGGAGATTTTGGAGATTTTTGGCCCTTTTTGGGGGATATTGGGCCCTTTTTGAGGCCAGATCTTGGGGGGAAGTTGGGAGATGGTTACCAACTTCAGATCTATATAAACCAGGCCTTCTTGAGGCCATGAGAGAACATTTAGAGTAGGTTTATGCTGAATATTTTCCAAGCCAAATCCATTTTTATGCAGGGAAGCTATTGAGGAGCACACCTTTGCGGGCCATTTTTGGGAGCTCTGGTCATCCGATTTGAGTGTCGTTTCTTTTGTTGGGTTCTATAGATCTGGTAGAACAAGACTAGATCAGTTTTGTAACCTTTTGGCATTGTTGAGATGTAAGTTTGAAGCTTTGAACAGAAATAAGAAAGCCTCACCCATCGAGACAAAGGCCCTAAGACGTAGGTGAGATTGCCGAACTCCATTATCACATTGGTGTTTATGGTTTGCTATTGTTTATGATTTATTTCAGATTTGTATATGTGCATATGTCTGTGATGTTTCTTCTATCATTCTTCCTCTTTCATTCAACTTCCTAATTGGTTAATTAACGCATGCTTAATAACTCAACCATTGTCGCATAAAAGATCTTTTCACATCAAGTGGTATCAGAGCTAGTTGATTTTTGGATTTGAGTTTTTCATGTTAACTAGGCAAAAGATACTTCATGGTGAAGGTGATATTTTTGAAGAGAATCCATTGATTGGATTGATAAAGAGAACTTCTCAAAGCTAGAGGATGGCATCGGAAGAGGGACTTTCTCAGGATGAGAAAGAGTTTCGAAAAAAAAAAATCGCCATGTCGGAGATGATGAAGGTTTTGTATAAGGATTACTTGGAACGGAAGAGACTAAATCTGGGTGAATATTCAAAGGGAAAAAGTTAATAAGGAGACTATACTCCTCAAATTCTTCCTTCACCTCCATCTTCACCTCCTTCTTCTCCTTCCTCTTCAAGTTCATGTTCTAAATCCAATGCAAAGAAACATGTCCATAAACATAAGAATGAAATACCTTTATTAAAACTTGATGTGAAATTCGAATTACCCATATATGATGGTGAAGTTAATGCAGAGAGACTTGAAAATCGGGTCAGATAGATGGAGGTTTATTGCAATGTGCAACAAATCAAGGATGAGGCAACTCAGATCAAGTTGGCATCACTTAGACTTGTAGGAACAACACTCATCTAGTGGCAAAGAAAGTTGCAAAATGGCATGCAGGAACAACACTCATCATGGCAAAGTTTTATTTCTACACTTAGAAAGAAATTCTATCCTTTGGGTTATAAATAGAAAGCGTTAATTGAGTGGAAAGCTTTAAAACTAAGAAAAGGACAAACAATGCAAGAATACACATACGAATTTTGTAAAATGGCATTGATGTTAGATATTACTTTACATACCCAAGAAAATCTTATGAAGTATATAGGAGGTTTACCTGCACATATTCGAAACATTGTATTCATGTTTGGACCTACTAATCTTGATGAGGTTTATGTTCAAGCGACATACATTGAAGCAGGGAAAACAAGTGTTGGTGTATCAGGGGAATCGTCTTCAAGGAAAGAGGACAAAAGGAAGTGGAATGGAAAGAAGTCAAATGCAGTGACAAGAAAGGAAGAGAAGCCCTATTGCAAGCATTGCAATAAGGAGGGGCATGGTGATGACTGTTGTTGGAAATTGCATCCCAAGAAGAGACCAAAGTGGTTCAAGGAAAAGAAAGGGAGGCAAACAATTGCAACAACAACACAACCCACAAACTTGGAATCAGATTCAGGTGATGAATCTAAAGTCTCATTGGTTGGTATGACAGGTAAAATTGGTGAAGGATTTGATTGTAGATGTAACTTGTTTCACATAAGGGTCATCATGAGGAACACTAATGTTGACACATTGATAGATAGTGGATCTCAATCTAACTTAATTTTAGAGAAATTGGTTAAGTACTTGGGGTTAAAAACACAGATGCATCATAAGACTTACACACTTAAATGGATAAGCAACAATCATCAAATGCACATAACCAAACAGTGCACATTAAAATTTTCAATTTCATCTAAGTTTGTAGACGAGGTAACATGTGATGTGGTGCCATTAAGTGAATGTGGAATGGTCTTAGGAAGTCCATACTTGTATGATCGTAAATAAATCTTTTACAGGGAAAAGAATCAATATCATTTAACCAAATCAGGTCAAGAATATGTGGTTCATCCTCATCATCTAAAGGCAAATAAAACTCTTCAAACAATGGAACAATTAAGAAATGTGGCTCAAGCAAGAAGCACACCTTTAATTGTTTCAAATGAAGTAATCGATCCTAAGCAAGAACAAGAGATGATTGTAGAATGGAAAATCAATCACAATTTGCTTCAAGATATGCTAATGTCGTGCAAATATTACAAACATTTCAGCTCATTTGCAGTCATATTTTTGATGCTATCATTAATAATGTTGTCTACATGGATGATAGTGGCTTCAGTAAGATGTGACAGGGTACAAATGGCTAACAATATTAGAAATAATTTGAATATTTAAATATCAGAAATAATTTAAATCATATCTAAAAATATACAAATATCCACATAATCCACATTATCCAAAACAGAGCTTGCTATCCAAACTTTCTGCAAACCATTAACACTATATTTATCAATTCAAATCATAAAAACACATAAACTAAAATCCATACTTGCCACTCTGAGAGACAGTTTTTATTTTATCACTGTTGTCCCCCTTTAATTTCCCGGATGTAGCCCGTGGTTGATTTGAACCTTGAGGCTGTATTTCACTGATTACATGGGAAAAATCATCCTTCAAAGTCATGTGGGAGGACACATATTTTAAGGAATCATTTGAAGGAGAAGAAGGGGAGGCAACAACTTTCCCTTTATCTTGCATAAGTGGAATATCCGTTTTTAGTATTTTACTAGCATGTCAAGATTGAACAGATGAATTAATAGGGGAAATATAAACATTAGGATTGACAAGTGGTGGAGGAGGTAATGAAATATTGGGTCAACCACGATAGTGAGAGACAGTCAGGTTGACAATCTCTTTCCATCCATCATTTGCAAGAACATCTAGTTGCAAGGACACATCAGGAGGAGAGAGAATGTGAAGGATGTTTTGAGGCTAAAAGGGGGGTCTATCTGGTCGAGGTTGTACTATTCCATGCCTAATATATTTAAATAACCCAACTTGGAATAGTTGGTTCAATTCCTGGGGATCAACATCAAAATTAATAGAAAATCTAGGCCTTCTAGGCCCTTTGTTCAAATTTCCCTTGCCTCTGTTATTTCTGCCATGGATGCCCCTAATGAAGAAACTCATCCTATAGTAGCAGTTCACCAATAACTAATCCCTTAATAAACCATACATGATATTCTGCTTGCATGAATAAAAAACTGGCTCAAAAATTGACACGAGATACGTGCAAATCCATCCATAACAAACCATTTAATAATCACCAAGTGAGCAGGGGGTGATAGGGTTCATGGGATATATGGAGGGAGTGTAATGAGTGAAAGGTGGTATAATGATAGGGAATAAATACACGAATACTGCTCAAAATTTAATTAAATAATTTTATTGTTTAATAAAATACCAAAATATCAGTTGCCAACCACTACTGTGTTATCTCTTTTGTCGTTGTTACACAGACCTTTTTAATTTATTTCACAAAACAGGGCCGTCATAAATGAAATTGGGATTATGAGGGGAATGTAATGAGCGAAAAGTAGTAGAATGTCAGGGACATAATATGGATACTGTTCATATAAAAATAAATCAAAACAAACAATCAAACATATCTCTGTTCAGACCTCCACAATTCAACAATATTCACTTTTCAAAACCACAATTTAAACTGTTAATTCCTTTACAGATTGGTTGTTAGCTTCCAAACAATAATCTATATGCCCATAAATATTCAATTACAACAACCTTCACACACATATAAACTTTACATAACAGTCATAACAAACAACATTGCAATCGATATGATAAATCACAATAACCCTTTGAGCCACAACCATTTATAATTCCAATGCTAAATCCTTTTTTTAAAACCAATAAGAACATGCACAGTATTTACCACCACTTGCACATTATTTAAAAATTGTTCGACACAATCAAACTGGGC
>ML806868.1:124697-172260 GCA_009831015.1 Picea engelmannii
GATATTACAAGCTAGAGCAAGAGATAAGTCTTCCATAAGTATGCTTTGAGGACAAAGCATTTTTAAGGGGAAGAAAATGTTATGAACATAATATATAATAATAAATATAAATACATTATAATAGTTAATGGATAATTAATGAAGAGACACCTTCCCAATGAAAGGTCACATCTCTTCATGGAAGGGCACCCCTGTGTGGGTATAAAAGGACTTCATTCTTATTGTATCTCATCATCTCATATCCATATACATTATTATTTAATATATTATCCTTTATGGATTATAACATGTTGTCCTACATACATTGGGTATTTACCTGGTGAATCGACTTGGTTCACCACACTTATGGGTACCTTTGTAGAGGGTGTTTTGCACCTTCCTTTTCAATACATCCTTTTTCCAAAAACATTTATTTCTTTTAATGAATTAATGATCCAAAACCCCTCGTACTCCCTAGAGTGAAATTGATTATCTTGGGGGAAAGCACCACAAGTCCACTTGAAGCTAGAGGTACATAGAGTGCCATATGAAAGGACATGAAGAGACACCACATGACACACCTCAACAAGTGGGTATATTTATATTTATGTTTTTGGTTTTGCAACTATTTGATTTTTTAAGAGAAGCATTTCATTGCTCTCAAGACCTCTTTGGGTGAGAGTATAGAAGGTTCATAATCAATATTTTATCTTTTTCCATCCATAAGACTCTAGGACTTCATGCCCTTCTTCCCATGAAGTGAGGTACAACCCCTTCTTGGGTCAGTACACTTGAAAAACCCAAAAGGCAAGGAGATGAGGGGATGAAGTGTGGAAAGTGGCAATTATGTTTGGGAATGGCATGATGAATCATCCAAAGGACCTTCTAGTAACATCCTTATCCCTAAGGGTGATCGACTTACTAGGGCATAATGTCAACCACCAAGGTAAAACAAGGTAAAGAGCATAATGTCCAAACAAATGTCACATAATCAAAAGCAGTAATAGATGTAACAAACTCAAATGCCTCAAATATTGAAATAACAGTCACCATAATACCTGATTTGTACCTCATGGATAAAGAACCAATGTCTTTTGGAGGCCAACTGATGTGGTGGATACCGTCATGATCAACCTGGAATGTGGTGGTGAGTTGGGTCTCCATTTGTTCAAGTGGACATTGTTGGTCAATTTGTCTCTCGGTTCTCATTGTCTGCAACCTGAGGGGCTCGAGGCATCATCTCCTTAGTTATCCCACAAAATGGGGATAACATATGGCTCCTACTTGGGGACATGTGCTCACCATTGAGTGCATGAAAACCACATAATCTCCTGGTATACCTGTGCCTAAACTGAAACAAAAAACTATAAAATATAGGTTGGTTCTATCATCCTTCGTCCATATACATCAAAATCCAAAAAAGAAACTAATCTAGAAAATAAAATTTTAGCATTTTGTCAAAAATTTCTAAACTAAGCATCAAATCAATATTGAAGTAGAGAAAAATGAAATATGAAATGCATCTAAACTAACATGAGAAATCAAGATGCAAATGTAAGGAAAGAAATATGACCTACCTACTTACCTGGGGCCTGAGCCTTGAAGAAGTCAAGTGATATGAACATAAGGCCGGAGAATAGATCCATCCATTGGTAATGACATCATTCTCCCATCCAAAGATATCAAGTAATACTTTTCTTTATTGAACTTCTTCTTGACAATGTAAGGGCCAAGGCATGAGATGTCATCCTTTTGGTCATAGTTGGGCTTTCCCTTGTTCTTGTCCCACATGAGAGAAATAATTTATTTACTGTAGTTGATGTAAGGTATATTCTCAATGTACGAATAAGAAGGAGGTTTGTTGGCATAGGGGCAGACCCAGGGTTCAACGCTTCAACAATGCACCAAAAAAACCCTAACTACCTGCCCTTTCGGCAACACCTGCGAAGCAGATGAAGTCTCACCTGAGGTAGAGGTAGGGGTCGTTGCAGGACTCGAGTGTCTACAACCTAGCTGGGACACGGATCTGTGATCACAATTCTTAACGGATCACTTAGAAGTTCACATTCATTAGTATTTAACCCTTATTCACATCGTAGGTAAAACCCTAATTACATAACAACGAAGTATTCAACAAGATCTAACACATCCAAGAACTTGGCATATAGAAATAGATCAGATCTAGCATTCATTCATATCACTAAGAACTAAGCTAATATATTATATGCATCTAACATTCATAAATATTATAACACTAATCATAAATCAAATCAATAACATAACAACTATAATGCACAAAGCAACCATAACACAGGATATACGTGGTTCACCCCCAGCATGGGGCTATGTCCACCAACTCTTTGTCTTCTTTATTATCTTCTTTCAATCCTCTTACATGAAAAGAGCCACAAAACCCACTCTGCATAGGACAAGAGATCTATGCGCACCTCGCCAGATCCTCCTTCCCCAAGCTAGGTACAACGCAAATCCTTTCTTACAATCACTTGCACTCAGCTCTGCAAGTTCTCAACACATAGTATGCACAGAGCTAACTCGATCACATAGATCCAACTACTTACATCACTTGCACTTAGAAAAATACCACAATACTCCTACTTACTTCACCTATTTTTCTATTTATACATTACAAAATTCCTAAACATGGGTAAGACCCATGGGCTGACATCCCATACCCGTTACATAAACCCTAACCCAAAAATTCCACAAAAGGTGGTGAGATCCCGCGATCTTCACTTCGCCTGGAACTCTGTCTTCGACCATCCTATCGAAGTCCCAAAAGTGATCAATCATGACCAAGTTTCTCCAAAACTTGGTCAAGGGCCAACATGCCCCCAACACTCACCCGTGACTCGTCCCAAATCACTCTGATCTGGGTAACTCTGTCTTGAAGGAATCAAGCTTAGCTCAAGATGCCTCGACCTGCTGCTTCGCCAGAGCCTCCTACTCGACAAACTCCTGAATAAATTTCTCAGTCACAGGTCCTACTAAGCGCTATTCCACTGTGGTGACCTTTTGTTCTAGTTCTGCACCTTGTCCTTCAATCTCTTCAAAAAGTGTGCAAGCTTCATCATGTACTGGCTGGAGCCTCTAGTTCACTTCCATGACTTTTCTTTGGATGGTATGGACTTTCTTCTGAACCATGTGCTATTCTTGGGACCTTTTCATCCTCTCGACTGTTGACAAAGGCTTTAACTACGCTTGTACTATTGTTTCTTGTTTCTTTTCCTCCTGGAGTTGTGACTCCAGTGTCCTTAGTTCAGGGTCCTCTGCAAGGTGCTCATAAGTCTGCACACTTTGACTACTGAGTTGTTTGCATTCTAAGGCCAATGCCTTGATTCTCTTAACTGTGCTTTGGGAAGTTTCTTCTCTCTGGTCTCGTACTTCCTGCGAAGTGCTTGGCATTGCTTGTAACTCTAGTTCTACTACTCTTTGTTGGAGCTGCTAAATGGATTCAGCAAGCTTCACCACTTGACTCTCCACTAGATCTTCTTCTATCTGTTCTAATCCTGTCACAGAGCGAAGTTCTCTGGTGACCACTTCTTTAACTCCAACCTGCTCTGCGAGAAACTATTATTTATCCTTTTGGATATGTTCTCTGTCCTCTGCAAACTTCGCTTGGAGGTCGTATTTTTCTTGTTGTGCAACCCGATGTTGCTCTATAGCTTCCTCTTTTTCTAGATTCAATGCATCTGTGGCCTGCTATTTTTCTTCTTGGACATGACGAAGGTGAGCTTTGGTACATCTGCTATTCTATGTAGCTGTGCAATCTCATCTCCCACTTCAATTCCTTCAGATGATGGTGGCACAGTAGACACTACATGGAAGGAATGGAGGGCTTGTTGTACCCCTTTCAGCTCTGCTTCAATCCTTTCATACATGGTCTCATGTTTTGCTTCATTGCACTGTAAAATATCCTCTGAGGTATCAGATACATCGACGATGATGAGGTCGATGTCATCCACCGTGAGCACAGTCTACAACTTGGGCTTACTAGATTTTGACTTCTTCCATGATGAAGGTTTCATGGGGGACCCCTTTCTTTTCTTGGATGTTTCCACCTCATCAGTGGGATCCTTAGGTGGTTTTACTTCACCTTGTTCATGTTTATCTTCTTTCCCTTCATTCTTTTCCTAATCTACTTCATCATCGCCTCCTCCTCCTTGAGACTCTGGTGTAGTTTCTTGGGACACGCTATTCATTTCTTGTACTTCTTCCTTCTTCTTCTTTATACTATTGTTGGGTGTATCATACTCTTCGCAGTAACTACAGGAATTTCGATAAGGTCAGGGTCAGACAGTTATGCCTGTTTGAATGGTATAAGGAAATCTGTAGGCCATTCCTTGGTGAATTCTTCCATGTCCTCCTCTGTGAGTTTATAGTAGAATTGGAGCTCTTCTTTATGTTCATCTCCATGCGCAGTGATATAAATGAAATGTCTATCTGCATGGAAATTTGCAAGAGGCCTGAACCGGTGCAAGGTATTCGACATCATGTGAGGAAACGACTCAATATCCCTCTTTAACTATAGGTAATAGGTGTGGAACACTGTGTTTGATTTCCATTGTCTTTCCATGTTGCTCGAATACCAGAGCATAGTGAACTTCGCAGCTAGTGGGTCAGATGGCTCAATTTCAGGGAAGGTCACTCCTTCTGACATTTCCCAAGAAATGAAGGTGATGAAGATCAACAACCAGATGAAATGGAAGTCATAGCCCTGATCCTGAGCTTCGTGACAATCTTTCTCTAACTAGTTGACGAGGTAGCTCACCCAGTTCATTTGTAGCCCTTCAACGCATTTTCCTGCGAGGTCAACGACAAACCCTGTGACCTGCATGGGTTTGTTCTTCCTGACTAGCTTACCAACAATCAACTGGAAATCTAGGTGCACTATGTCATTCTGGATGGAGGCTACCTTGTAGCCTTGCTTCCCCTTCTCCACATCGTCATAGGTATCTTTGATTCGCTGCGCCAGAGCGTGATCTGCAGCCTTCCCTGGGTAAAGTTCCTGTGGGTTGGGTCCCTTCATGCTTAATCCAGTGATCCTATGGATCAATGCCAAATCTATGGTGATACATCTATCCATCCATAGATAACTTCCATTGAAGCATGAAACATGAGCTTAACACATGCGTTAACCTCCTGATGCCTTCCAAAGTGTGGTATATTCATCACATTTAGGATGGTGGACCGTGCGATGTCCATGGTCCACGGTTGGGGGATTAGCTTCGACTTCTTCCCCATTGTCTTGGTAAAATATTTATGTGGGGAAAGCATTCCATAGTTCTTGGGATCGCCCAAGTTGAAGTCACTAATATTCAACGTCATAATCTGTTCTAACTGTGGAACAACTACACATATCCCTTTCAGGAGGTACGTAGTGATCAATGTGTAGTCGAAGTCCCTCGAGACACTATCACGACTAACCACACCAGCCAGAGGCGGGATATAGTTGGGCATGATAGATGGAATGAGCTTCGCGTTCGCCAAGTCATCATGATGCTTGGTTCGTTTCTTTGTCGCAGTTCTAGAGGGCCTAGATCGATGTGAAAGCAATGAGGATGATTGAAATCCTCTTGTTGATGAGGCTTGTGCCCCTATGGACATGACCTTCTCATCCATGAGGTCTATAAGGATCTCTTTGATGGATTTCTCTACTGGGCTGAAGTCACCTGACATGCACAATTGAGATCAGGTATCTCAGGTCGGTGATCAAACACTCATTGTAACAAAACGGGTGGCGAGGTCACAATAGGTACAACACAATAACAATGAATTCTCTATGGGCTCGGATACTCAAAAATCACAAAAGTGTTCTCGGTGCAACATTCGATGGGATAAATAGACAACGTCGTAACATATTCCTCCAACGGACAAGAAATCCTTCATCAATGTGATTACATCCGCTAGGGCGCAGTCTTGATGGTCCAATGGTGATCTTTCCGACCATAACTGTGTTTCTAGCCATTTTGGAGCATTGGTATAATGGTCGGGACACCTCCAACGGTCATATTTCTTCACCGTGGCGAAGTTCCAATCTATGCTATTTTGATATTCCAGTAAAGTTCAAATTATGCAAACCTTCTTTCTGCGAATTCCTCTCTGGAACTTCCTGTAATTTTCCTAACTTAGCTTTCTTATTGCTGAGATTTCTAGATTTATTTCCTGTGATCTAAGTTATTGGGTTTCTCTTTCTGTTATTATTCTTATATGTACTCAACATAGTAACTTCGCACTACTAATGGTCTTTCGCAGGGTTCGAAGGTAATACTTCTTCTTTTTCTGGAGTAGGTGCTCTACTCTCTTGCATGGATAGATTTTTCAAGTTCTCCTTTATTCTTTCAACTTCGACAACCTGGTCTCTGGCCTTCAGTAGCTTCGACTTGTCCTCTTGTTCTTCTAGTAAATGCATTATTCTCCTAGCCATGAAATCCCTCAGTTCTTGCTTTTTCTGTTCTAGAGTTTCCTCTTCTTCTTTCTTTGTGACTTGATCTTTCTCAATCCAGGTTCTTCCTAGCAAAAGAGAAGATGGGGCGTTGTTCTCAATAAACTTAATGACCTCAAATTATTCCTCCATCAAAGATCCATGAGCACTCATAGGTATCGAGGTAAGTCTTCCACATAGGGTTATCAATTTTCCTTTAAACAATCCTATTCCTCCCAGTGAAGGAATCATAGTTGGCTTTCCCAAAATTTCCCAAGTTCTTTCTATCATGATATTCACCTGTGTTTCTTCATCCAATGCACAATCTATGTCGAAGTCTCATATTCTTGTTTCTATACACTCCTTATCGTTTAAGATATCTGATAAGTTGATGTTTCTATGATCATTCAGGGTTTGTTTCATCTGTAACAATACAATCTTTGATTCTTTCTGGAGTTCTATCATATCCTTAGTCTCTTGGTTTTTCTCAAGGTTTTCTTGTTTCATATTCATCTTTTCAACTTTAGCAATCATTCTAGGGCAATCTAGAACTTCATGATCCATAGCTTTACAACAAAGACAACTAGGACCTCTACCAGGGAATTCCTTAGCAATATGTCCCGATCTTCTATAACTATAACAAATGGTTAATCCTCTCCTTCTTTTAAACGATCCCCAACCTTTCCTGTACTGTGCACTGGGACCACAGTAATGAACCTGCAAAAAATACTTTCTAGGATCCTTCATCCATTTGTTAGTCCAAAAATCCTTTCTATGCATAGGAATAACATATCTTTCATTACTTCTATCAGATCTATTCATTTCAAATATTCTTTCTTCTATCTTTTCCCTAGTTTTCATATTAGGACAAAATCTATCAAGCATTCCTAGATCCATTCTTTCAAAACAAAAATTTCCACTTATCTTACCTTTAGTAGAGAACAAAGCTTTAAGATCTTACCTCTTTTCTTCAGATCTGATTCCTTTCTTAGCACAGAGCTTCGCAAGTTAAGTAGAATAATGTGCACTGCATCAACATATCTACACACAGAGCTTTCTCTTTTCTTCATTTCCCAGCAATCACAGTTTCAGGTCCCGACAATGGAACCATTTGTTGGCACAGGGGTAGACCCAAGGTTCAACACTTCAACAACGCACCAACAAAACCTTAACTACCAACCCTTTCAACAACACCTATGAAGAAGATGAAGTCTTACCCGAGGTAGAGGCAGGGGTGGTTGTAGGATTCAAGTGTCTACAACCTAGCTGGGACACAAATCTATGATCACAATACTTAACAAAGAACTTATCATTTCACATTCATTAGTATTTAACCCTTATTCACATTGCATGTAAAACCCTAATTACAAAATAAAACAGTATTCAACAATATCTAACACATCCAAGCACTTGGCACATAGAAATAGATCATATCTAGCATTCATTTATATCACTAAGCACTAAGCTAATATATCAGATGCATCTAACATTAATAAAGATTACAACACTAAGCATAAATCACATCAATAACATAACAACCAAAATGCACAAAGAAACCATAACACGGGATATACATGATTCACCCCCAGCGTGGGGCTATGTCCACCAACTCTTCGTCTTCTTTATTATCTTCTTTCAATCCTCTTACATGCACAGATCCACAAAAACCACTCCGCATAGGACAAGAGATCTGCGCGCACCTCGCCAGATCCTCCTTCCCCAAGCTAGTTACAACATAGAGCCTTTCTTACAATCACTTGTACTCAGATATGCAAGTTCTCAACACATAGTATGCACAGAGCTAACTCGATCACATAGATCCAACTACTTACATCACTTGGACTTAGTACAATACCAAACTACTCCTACTTACTTCGTCTAGTTTTCTATTTATAAAATACAAAAGGCCTAAACATGGGTAAGACCCATGGGTTGACATCCCATACTTGTTACATAAGCCCTAACCCAAAAAGTCCACAAAAGGTGGTGAGATACCACAATCTCCACTTTGCCTGGTGCTCCATCTTCGACCATCCTGTCAAAGTCCCAAAAGTGATCAATCGTGACCAAGGTTCTCCAAACCTTGGTCAAGGGCCAACAAGGTTCTATGTTGACTACCCTTTGATGGATTCCTCACGTTCTTTGTCTTCTTTCCTTAATATTTGGATAGAACCTGACTCTTTTCCCTGGAACTTTGCAAGTTTCTCATTGTATTCATCCATCCTTGGTAGAAGAATGTTTATGGAGTCCTCCTGCATAAAAGAAAGTCATGTGGATTGTACTTAATGGTATCTGAGACTTCATCAAACTCATCTTCACTCATATATTCAGGACCGTTGGGATCATTCACATGCTTTTCAACTTGCTCTTGACTGTACAATTCCTCAAAAGTGCCATCTCCCATGGGGATGTGTGCATGGGTAAGGTCCATGATAAGGAAACCCCCAATAGTAGCAGACCAAATCCTCGATAAGAGCATCCCCCAAGCATCTGGGATGTCAATCACCACTATATTCATGAGGAGACTGATATTTGGAAAGTAAATAAAAAATACCTCAATGTCCTCACATAAACTGTAAACCTTGACCCTTTTAGAATCAATGCCACATATGTTTCCATAGGGTCGGGTTGTCTTCAAACAATTTTTTTCAATTACTTTCTGATCCAGAATCAGATCTAGGAGCTTGATGGGGCTCAGAAAGGCCTAAACATTAAATTTCTTAGAATGGCTTCAAAACGGACGTGTGCATAGGCCTCATTGATACGAACCCAACGCAACTCGAATGCGCTCAAACAAACATCGTATTATCATGATATGGTGATTTGTTTGTTTTGCCAAACAGGCAAAAAAAATGATGACTGTATAGTCCGTACATTTCCACGTGGTAGATGACTGTATAGGCCATACAATCGTACATCTGACATGGCAGGAATAGTTGGCGATGATGTGGCAGGGTTCGTACAACTGACCATACAGTGACTAGGTGTACATATTGATATGTGGTAGGTTGACTAGGTGTACAAAATGATGACATGGACAAGTACATGAGGCCAATCAGGGAGTGACACATGTCACCCTTGTAGTGGTGACACATGGCATGCCCATACAAATGATGTGGAAAATTCATACTGATGATGTGGCACACCTGTATGATGTCGATAGGGTAGATGATGTGGCAGCTGGGAAAATATGGATTGGACACTTGGTGGCCATGTGGACGAGTGACGTGGTGCCACGTGGCCCAGACATGGGCTGCCAAATGGCACCCCTCTATTGGCTTGATGGTATGGTAAAATGTTTGTGAAGATTCCGGGATTCGACCCTGTGATCTCTATCCGAGCGAAGGGTTTGGAAAAGTCAGGCTAGCCAGCTCGCTGGAGGGTGTTGCTTAACCTTATGTTGGTGCCACTTGTATATAAAGTGAATGTTGTGGGCGGTCAGGTGGAGAAAGGCCCCAACCCATGGTTCAACTATTAACACATGACCTACCTTTTTTGCTTGGTGTGGGGATATGTGTACAACCCCCAACGGAACACACTCCATACAACCTCGACAATGTGACCATGCTCCTTAAACGGTGTGGTCCCAATCCATACCAGCTAGCCCATGGTTCCGTCCAAAGTGCCATAAGACCCGGGGTTTAATGGATAGCACCCGATCATTTGATCTTTCCTGTCGACCAGGGAACTAGTCCATGGGGTTTTCCATCGAGAGCTTATCCAACCATATAGTGTGTGGGTGCTTTATGTAGGGCCATATGGCCACTACATAGAACTAGGAGTCGAGAAGTGAGGGGCTAGCGCACCCAACCTAGTGCATGTCCATGTGGGGGAACCTAATATGACCAGGATCCCACTCTAAAGGGGTTGCACCCACAGTTTTGGAATATAGTGCATTTTAAACTATATTATATGATTTTTTTGGTAATATTCAGGAGATTTTGGAGATTTTTGGCCCTTTTTGGGGGATATTGGGCCCTTTTTGAGGCCAGATCTTGGGGGGAAGTTGGGAGATGGTTACCAACTTCAGATCTATATAAACCAGGCCTTCTTGAGGCCATGAGAGAACATTTAGAGTAGGTTTATGCTGAATATTTTCCAAGCCAAATCCATTTTTATGCAGGGAAGCTATTGAGGAGCACACCTTTGCGGGCCATTTTTGGGAGCTCTGGTCATCCGATTTGAGTGTCGTTTCTTTTGTTGGGTTCTATAGATCTGGTAGAACAAGACTAGATCAGTTTTGTAACCTTTTGGCATTGTTGAGATGTAAGTTTGAAGCTTTGAACAGAAATAAGAAAGCCTCACCCATCGAGACAAAGGCCCTAAGACGTAGGTGAGATTGCCGAACTCCATTATCACATTGGTGTTTATGGTTTGCTATTGTTTATGATTTATTTCAGATTTGTATATGTGCATATGTCTGTGATGTTTCTTCTATCATTCTTCCTCTTTCATTCAACTTCCTAATTGGTTAATTAACGCATGCTTAATAACTCAACCATTGTCGCATAAAAGATCTTTTCACATCAAGTGGTATCAGAGCTAGTTGATTTTTGGATTTGAGTTTTTCATGTTAACTAGGCAAAAGATACTTCATGGTGAAGGTGATATTTTTGAAGAGAATCCATTGATTGGATTGATAAAGAGAACTTCTCAAAGCTAGAGGATGGCATCGGAAGAGGGACTTTCTCAGGATGAGAAAGAGTTTCGAAAAAAAAAAATCGCCATGTCGGAGATGATGAAGGTTTTGTATAAGGATTACTTGGAACGGAAGAGACTAAATCTGGGTGAATATTCAAAGGGAAAAAGTTAATAAGGAGACTATACTCCTCAAATTCTTCCTTCACCTCCATCTTCACCTCCTTCTTCTCCTTCCTCTTCAAGTTCATGTTCTAAATCCAATGCAAAGAAACATGTCCATAAACATAAGAATGAAATACCTTTATTAAAACTTGATGTGAAATTCGAATTACCCATATATGATGGTGAAGTTAATGCAGAGAGACTTGAAAATCGGGTCAGATAGATGGAGGTTTATTGCAATGTGCAACAAATCAAGGATGAGGCAACTCAGATCAAGTTGGCATCACTTAGACTTGTAGGAACAACACTCATCTAGTGGCAAAGAAAGTTGCAAAATGGCATGCAGGAACAACACTCATCATGGCAAAGTTTTATTTCTACACTTAGAAAGAAATTCTATCCTTTGGGTTATAAATAGAAAGCGTTAATTGAGTGGAAAGCTTTAAAACTAAGAAAAGGACAAACAATGCAAGAATACACATACGAATTTTGTAAAATGGCATTGATGTTAGATATTACTTTACATACCCAAGAAAATCTTATGAAGTATATAGGAGGTTTACCTGCACATATTCGAAACATTGTATTCATGTTTGGACCTACTAATCTTGATGAGGTTTATGTTCAAGCGACATACATTGAAGCAGGGAAAACAAGTGTTGGTGTATCAGGGGAATCGTCTTCAAGGAAAGAGGACAAAAGGAAGTGGAATGGAAAGAAGTCAAATGCAGTGACAAGAAAGGAAGAGAAGCCCTATTGCAAGCATTGCAATAAGGAGGGGCATGGTGATGACTGTTGTTGGAAATTGCATCCCAAGAAGAGACCAAAGTGGTTCAAGGAAAAGAAAGGGAGGCAAACAATTGCAACAACAACACAACCCACAAACTTGGAATCAGATTCAGGTGATGAATCTAAAGTCTCATTGGTTGGTATGACAGGTAAAATTGGTGAAGGATTTGATTGTAGATGTAACTTGTTTCACATAAGGGTCATCATGAGGAACACTAATGTTGACACATTGATAGATAGTGGATCTCAATCTAACTTAATTTTAGAGAAATTGGTTAAGTACTTGGGGTTAAAAACACAGATGCATCATAAGACTTACACACTTAAATGGATAAGCAACAATCATCAAATGCACATAACCAAACAGTGCACATTAAAATTTTCAATTTCATCTAAGTTTGTAGACGAGGTAACATGTGATGTGGTGCCATTAAGTGAATGTGGAATGGTCTTAGGAAGTCCATACTTGTATGATCGTAAATAAATCTTTTACAGGGAAAAGAATCAATATCATTTAACCAAATCAGGTCAAGAATATGTGGTTCATCCTCATCATCTAAAGGCAAATAAAACTCTTCAAACAATGGAACAATTAAGAAATGTGGCTCAAGCAAGAAGCACACCTTTAATTGTTTCAAATGAAGTAATCGATCCTAAGCAAGAACAAGAGATGATTGTAGAATGGAAAATCAATCACAATTTGCTTCAAGATATGCTAATGTCGTGCAAATATTACAAACATTTCAGCTCATTTGCAGTCATATTTTTGATGCTATCATTAATAATGTTGTCTACATGGATGATAGTGGCTTCAGTAAGATGTGACAGGGTACAAATGGCTAACAATATTAGAAATAATTTGAATATTTAAATATCAGAAATAATTTAAATCATATCTAAAAATATACAAATATCCACATAATCCACATTATCCAAAACAGAGCTTGCTATCCAAACTTTCTGCAAACCATTAACACTATATTTATCAATTCAAATCATAAAAACACATAAACTAAAATCCATACTTGCCACTCTGAGAGACAGTTTTTATTTTATCACTGTTGTCCCCCTTTAATTTCCCGGATGTAGCCCGTGGTTGATTTGAACCTTGAGGCTGTATTTCACTGATTACATGGGAAAAATCATCCTTCAAAGTCATGTGGGAGGACACATATTTTAAGGAATCATTTGAAGGAGAAGAAGGGGAGGCAACAACTTTCCCTTTATCTTGCATAAGTGGAATATCCGTTTTTAGTATTTTACTAGCATGTCAAGATTGAACAGATGAATTAATAGGGGAAATATAAACATTAGGATTGACAAGTGGTGGAGGAGGTAATGAAATATTGGGTCAACCACGATAGTGAGAGACAGTCAGGTTGACAATCTCTTTCCATCCATCATTTGCAAGAACATCTAGTTGCAAGGACACATCAGGAGGAGAGAGAATGTGAAGGATGTTTTGAGGCTAAAAGGGGGGTCTATCTGGTCGAGGTTGTACTATTCCATGCCTAATATATTTAAATAACCCAACTTGGAATAGTTGGTTCAATTCCTGGGGATCAACATCAAAATTAATAGAAAATCTAGGCCTTCTAGGCCCTTTGTTCAAATTTCCCTTGCCTCTGTTATTTCTGCCATGGATGCCCCTAATGAAGAAACTCATCCTATAGTAGCAGTTCACCAATAACTAATCCCTTAATAAACCATACATGATATTCTGCTTGCATGAATAAAAAACTGGCTCAAAAATTGACACGAGATACGTGCAAATCCATCCATAACAAACCATTTAATAATCACCAAGTGAGCAGGGGGTGATAGGGTTCATGGGATATATGGAGGGAGTGTAATGAGTGAAAGGTGGTATAATGATAGGGAATAAATACACGAATACTGCTCAAAATTTAATTAAATAATTTTATTGTTTAATAAAATACCAAAATATCAGTTGCCAACCACTACTGTGTTATCTCTTTTGTCGTTGTTACACAGACCTTTTTAATTTATTTCACAAAACAGGGCCGTCATAAATGAAATTGGGATTATGAGGGGAATGTAATGAGCGAAAAGTAGTAGAATGTCAGGGACATAATATGGATACTGTTCATATAAAAATAAATCAAAACAAACAATCAAACATATCTCTGTTCAGACCTCCACAATTCAACAATATTCACTTTTCAAAACCACAATTTAAACTGTTAATTCCTTTACAGATTGGTTGTTAGCTTCCAAACAATAATCTATATGCCCATAAATATTCAATTACAACAACCTTCACACACATATAAACTTTACATAACAGTCATAACAAACAACATTGCAATCGATATGATAAATCACAATAACCCTTTGAGCCACAACCATTTATAATTCCAATGCTAAATCCTTTTTTTAAAACCAATAAGAACATGCACAGTATTTACCACCACTTGCACATTATTTAAAAATTGTTCGACACAATCAAACTGGGCATTATAACTCTTAATCGGGCTCCAATTAGTTCACACACAGGTGTCTTTTAAATATAATCAACATAAGGGTTGATTCAAATAACATGCAACTCTTCGAGCCCAAGCTTCAAATAAGCGATTAGGTACAGACTTCTTCTAAAATTTCTCAACGGGAAACAAAACCAAATCATGCCCAATCAACTAAGGATGCACAATGCTCCATTTACCCTCGACTGGAGTAAAACGATATCAAGATCATATTTAGGGTTTAAACACATTAAATGGATTTTAAGAACAAGAGATTCGATAAGAGGATTAATTCCTTGAAAATCGCAGACAACTCATGCCTTTCACAATTTACCACAAACCCATAACAAGTAACCATAATATCAACTGTGAGGGTTACCAAAATGAAAAACTGTCGACTCCAATAGGAAAACAAAATGAAGCAAATCTCTTAACGACTCTTTTAACGAGTGACTAAGCACAAACGTGTGCCCGACCAAAAGCATGTATAATGCCTCTATCAACTTTTGGGTGGCATTAAGTTCAGATGGTGCATTGCTTTCCCGGAAACGATGAGTTCATAAGAGACCAACTAATAGTTCGAGGTTTTTCCAAGACAAGGCAAGAAACACTTTAAACTTTCAACAATTCAAATTGCAACCCAAATGGTCTAAATAAAGAGTGTAGAATAGCCACATAGACGAAAATGGAGTGGGAAAATATTAAACACCAAGACTGGTTTTAACACTCATGCACAAAGCTCAGAGCTTGTAAAATCATAATAATCCATTTTCACAGAGAAGCCAGACCCAAAACCTAAGCCATGACCGAGCAGGCTTCACTGCCATTTTATCAATAAACCCATGCAAATATTACCCACAACAAGGAGAGAATAACCATTTCTTTTTTATAGCGCCAATAGTCTAGAATAATCACCATAAGAACCCACAGACACAGCACCAATACACAGTTTAAATATCCAATAACAAATTAAGAATCACACAGACCGCGAGAAATCCTAAGAAAAAAATTGATTCAAAGGGCATAGTAACCATCATGGATGGAAGAGTAAGGAACCCATACCAGGAAAATCCTTCGCGAGGAAGAAAGCTAGATTGTATGCCTCCTTCATGACCGAAAAATGCGGAGCATCAACAACTATTAGAGCCAAACACCAAAATTAAAGAATGACTAGGGTGACAGGCTTGAGGGGTGTTTGAGTGATGTGCAGTAAATGCACGTTGCTTATCCCTTCCAACCTAATTCAATTCAATGTACGAGCCAAGCCAATTCACCATAGCACTAAGAATTTAATCAACCACATATCCATTGCCATATCACATTTTCATAGTGCACCACCCTTGGTAATGCCAAAATATTTAAAATAACAATGCACTATAAACATTATTCCATGTGCATCAACATATAACATTCAACAAGGCACATAAATATAGCAACAAGGGTTTAGTGCGCCCCTATTTTGTCACAATAATACAACATTAGAACTTAAGTATAGTTATTTTATTTAAAAGAGGCCCAATATTATCCCTTATCAAGATTATTTAAACAATTATTGCCATGTTTAATGCAATGTCAAACCAAAACTGATAATAATCCTTTCATCCACAAAGTAGCCTTAACATATTTTGAAAGTGGTCATCAAAGCCATCCAATTCCATGCATTTATCAACCAACCATCTCATGTCACCATAACATTTTAACTATGATTTGAAACAATGAATTGTAGAAGACTATGTTGGTACCATCACATAAGAAAACAAAATATAAGCACATCATATCTACCATAATGCCACAAGTATACAAGGGGGTCCCACCTACTAGTTTATTATTAATATAAATAATTAATAGAACTTGTCAATCATATGAGAGCATAGTATTCATCATTGCACTTTTAGGTGTCAACAAACTGATGATTCCACAGGGAAATCTGTTTCCAATAGATTAAGAAATCAGAATGTCTAGTTTTGTAGACCAGGTGAACATTAGATCAATGAATTATATATCAGAATGATTATGCAACAGGGGAAGTGAGGCAATTTAAGGGAAAACATGATTCAATATTTTGGGGATAACTCATGGAAAGTGTTACGTATGAAGGGCTTATTCCTGTATGCATAGCATTCGATTAATCACATTGAAAGAAAAAATTCACTTTTCTCTTTAAAGAGAAAAATTTTTGGTGTGCTCTTTTTGAATCTCGGGGTGGAGGGAAGAAAAGGAAAGCATAAAATAGGTATGAAAATCCAATTATCTATCTAACAATAGTACTGGAAGCGGATAACAATTTCAGTGATGTATTCAAGGAGGGACATCATGACAGTTGTGTAACCTGATTGTTATTGATTAACAATACTTGCATAATAGCATCGTTGTGGAAAAACTAATCCATAATTTTATTTCTGAAAAGAAAAGAAATTAAAAAAATAAAAACAACAGAAATGAAACAAAAAATAAAACAACAAAGCAAAATCAAAGCAGTGAAACAAAAACTATAATACATAAGTAATTCCCATACAACCTTTTAACTTTCAAATTGGTTCCACATAGTGTTTCAAGTGGGAACCGTTGGTGCTATAGGAAAATAATCTCTCTTCCAAGTCCTTTAGAATATAAGAATTTGTACCCAGGACACAAGCAATTTTAAAAGGACTCAGCCATAACTTTTGAAACTTTGAATTCCTTCCTCTATCAACATGAGTTGAATCCCAAAGCAAGACTTTCTCATTTACTTTAAATCTGACAACTTTTGCACTTTTATTGAAATATTTCTTTACAGTTTGATGTCTTTTATTTATGTTCTTTAAGGAAAACGTCCTTTGTTCCTCCAAAGCCAACAATGCATTTATCCTTTGAGATATATTAAAAGAATTTAATTCTTCAATCTGTAGCATCAACCTTAGAGAAGAAAGTTCCAGCTCAGTAGGAAAAATAGCTTATTGACCATAAACAAGTTGAAAGGGAGTGCAACTTGTGCTCACCTTGGTATTAGTTCGATCTTCCCAAAGGGCGTAAGTGAGGAGGGTGTACCATTTATGAGGCTTATCTTCAATGAGCCTCTTGATAATTCTAACCAGATTTTAGTATACTCAGCTTGCCCATTTCCTTGAGGGTAATAAGCCGATGAGGTAAAATGTTTAACTCCCATTTTAGCTAGAAACTGAGTCAACTTAGCAGAAATAAAATCGGGACCGTTGTCTGTAATAATATCTAAAGGAATGCCAAATCTGGAGAAAATATTAGTTTCAAGGAAAGAAATAACCTCCTCATCCTGCGAATGCTTAAGTGGAACATATTCAATCCATTTCGTAAAATAATCTGTGGTTGTCAAGATGAAAACTTTCCATGTTGAAGATGGAGAATCAATAGGACCGATAAAGTCCAGGCCCCATTTTGAAAAAGGAAAGTCAGGGAAGACAAGTTGCAAAGGCATGGAAGAAAGACGTTCTTTCCCTACGAACTTTTGGAACTTGTCACAAGATCTTGAAAAGTTATAAGAATCTCGAAAAATTGAAGGCCAATAATACCCTTTTCTAATGATTTTAAAAGTAGTAGTTTTAGCAGAAAAGTGGCCACCCACATGAATAAAAGAATCTGAAGATCCATGGGTTTCTTGTAACAATTTATGTGCTTCCTAATTATTTACACAGCAAAATAATATACCATCGATAGATCTCCTAAACAAGAAGTATCCTAAAATTACATATCTGGAAGATTCAAGACGAAGCCTTCTCCTTTGATGAGTATCTAAGCTATCTGGCCATCTCTGATTTTGCAAGTAATACACCCGATATTTATACCAGGGATGTTCAACTATAGGAAGGATTTGACTATCAATGTAAAATAATGCTGACAAAGGGTTATCTTGTTCATCAATTTCTTCACTTGCTTCATCATGTTGAGCCAAGTGAGGGGCTAAGTCATGTCCCTTATGGTTTTTCAAGTCATGATGGTTAAATCATGCTCCTGGACCTTGGCAAGCCAATGTGCAAGCTTCCCTGAAATATAAGTCTGTGAGAGAAAAAACTTGACATCAGGTAAAGGGACTTTTACGAGTGTGTGCTTACCTAAGATAAAGTGGCGAAATTTTTCCACAACTTTAACAAGAGAGAAAACATGTTTTTCAATATAAGAATATTTGAATTCATCATCTGTTAAGCTTTGACTCATGTAAGCTACTGGTTTTTCATTATTATGGTCATCACATTGTACGAGGATAGCAGAGATTGCTTCCTATGTGGCATTAGTGTATATAATAAACTCTTTCTCAAAATCTGGCTTCGCCAAAACCGGTGCAGAATTGATTGCCTTCTTAATCCTTACGAAATCATTCTCAACGTCATCAGTCCAAGAAAAGGAGTGATCTTGCTTGAGAATATTGTGAATTGGTTTGACCATTACAACATAATCAGGAACAAACTTACAGAAAAAATTGATAATGCCCATAAAGGCTTGAACCTCCTTTTTGGAAGTGGGGGTAGGAAGGTTTAGAATAACAGAAATCCTTTCAGGATCTATGCTTATTCCTAAATCAGAGACAATATGCCCAAGGAGTTTTCCCTTGGTAATGCCAAAAATAGAATTAGAAGGATTTAAAGAAATGCCAAATTTCCTGCATCACATGAGAACCTTTCTAAGATGACCAAAATGATCCAATCGGTTCTTTGAATATATGATCAAGTCATCAAGATAAATATGAATAATCTTTCCGATCAGATCGTCAAAATCTATCTGCATAGATATTTGGAAAGTTTCTTCTGCATTATAAAATCCAAAAGGCATGCGTTCATAAGCAAATGTTCCCCAATGTGTAATGAAAGTGGTTTTGCATTTATCTGTTCTTTTTACCTTGATCTGATTATAACCAGAGAAACCGTCAAGTAAGGACATCATATGTGACCCTGCAACCTGCTGTAAAATCATTTCCATATTAGGGAGAGGAAAATGGTCTTGTACACTCACTCTATTTAATGCACAGAGATCAACGCACAATCAGATCTGACTAGTTGTTTTATGAATGAGAACCAAATTGGAAACCCACTGGGAATACTTAACATGGAAAATTATCCCAGCCTTCAAAAAAATTTCAAACTCCTTTCTAATAGTCACTTCAAGTGCGGGGTTAATGGGTCTTTGTTTTTTCCTAACCTGTTTTATGCCTTCCTTGATAGGAATGACATGTTGTATAAGAGAAGGATCAAAACCACGAATATCCTCATAAGACCAAGAAAAAACATCTTGAAATTTAAGGAAATGGTTTCACCCACTTTCCTTTTTGAATCCTCTTCTTTATGTGTTTCTTTGTTGTCTACATCACTCGATGAAAATGAACTTTCTAGAGGAGTCAAGCCCTTCAGAATTTTGTTGTTTTCCATGGATATAATATCCTTGGGCTTATATGCTTCGTTTTGTATGAAATCAAATATGATTTCATCACTAGGGAAGACCTTCCATGACTCTACATTGTCAGGGATATGAGGATGATATAAGGATTGAAAAGTAAAATAAGGTCTTTGTGGAAAAAGTTGTCGAGTAGGAGAGGCTTCAAAAAAAGATAACCTGTCAGCGATTGAATTCAGTTCCCTTTTAACATGAGTGATGTTAAATGATAATAAGTCCGAGATAAGTTCCCAAATAGCTTGGGTGTAAAATATATTTTGTGTACAAGGTTTACAACAAGTTAAGAGTCCCCAAAAACTGTAAGGTGACCACAACCTAAATTATAGGCATTTTCAATGCCTAGTAGTAATGCTTCAAATTCAATGACGTTGTTTGTGCAAGAAAACTCTAACCTAGAGGAAAAGTTGTGAATTTTACCTACAGGTGAGTACAGGATAATTCCAGCTCCATTACCTTCATTGGAGCATGAACCATCAAAGTGCATATGCCACATCCCATCCTCCAAGTCAATTTGTTCCAAGGTAGTGTTATCCTCATCGACAAATATGGAGTACACTCCTAAGTACGCCTCGACATAATTTACATTAGGTTTTGGGATGCTTTCTATATACAGTGAAATTCTTCCCTCCCTTAGGACTATGATGTTATTTGCATTCCGAGGAACAAATAAGTGTGTCCTGTCAAGTGAGAGATATCCACCTATCAAGGCTTGCCAATATATTCCTAAGATGATTGAATAGTTACTTACTAGCATGTCAATTACCTGAATATTAAGGTTTGTCCTTATTTCAGGATGTGTGCACAAAACCAAAGTCACGTCTTTGATTTCACCTATGTTCAATTATTGTAGACTATTATAAGAGAGCATGCTTCTAGCATTTTCATTAGTATAAGACAAGCCTTTCTCTTCCATAATAATTTTCAACATTATGCTTGGGCCCGAAATGCCGTCAATTAGACAACGATGGGATATTTTGTCCATAATATTTACATAAATGAAAAATGGAGGGTTTTTTTACAGGGTGTATAAAATTATTTATACCTACTTTATTTACAATAGAATCCTCTTCTTTTACCTCTTTAGAGATATTGGCTATGGTGGAATATTTTCCTTCCATGAAATGTTTTAGATGATTTTGTTGCTCAGGGACGACAACCATGTCCATAAGAGTATCATCAGCCTTAATATTATCCAATTGGTAGAGAATGTTATATTTGGAAGAGGGAAGAGGAGAAGGGACTCCTTGACTGTCAGGAGTTTTAGTAGCTTGTACAATAACAACTGGCGAAGATGAGCTTGGGATAGAAGAAGTATGAGGGGGATTATATTTCCCTTTTGAAGAATAAGATTTATTTCTAGTGTTTATGATCATGACATCCTCTGGTTCTACGAAATATATAACATCAATGGTAGTTTCAGGACTTTTGCCAAAGATTTTATCTCTAGCACTCTTCTTTACCCCACAAGTACTTTCCTTGTGATGTTCCTCACAAAAGTTACACCAACTGTGAGGCATGATGGATTTGGGCTGAAACTTGTTTTCATTGGGATTCCTAAAATATGGTGAAGAGGAAGATAAGGCCCCAGGAGTAAGTGAAGGGACATTTCTCTTTCACTCATACGCTTCGATTATTCATATCTTGTACAAGATGTAAGATGGAAGACATTTCCGTTTGTTTAATTGAGTCTCCCTTGGGAAGACTTGTTCTATCAAGTTTTTCTTCATACTCTATACAAGTATGAAGAGATGAACCAAGATTGTCAATGGATTTTTCCTCAAGCCTATGTCGATAAGGGGAAGGTAGAGCATTGTAGTAATGCATAAAAGCGGCTTGGTTCTGGGGGCGAATAAGTTCAGGAATTTGATTATATAACTTGGTGAAACGTAGGTTGAAAGACTTGGTAATCTCACAATGTTACTGTATTCTCGTAATTGTTCAGTCGGGCTCTTAGACTGCCCATAAGTAGATTTGAACCAGTAAACTAACTCTTACCAAGTGGAAAGAATCTCAGGAGGGAGATCAAAGAAATATTCCACTGCTTTTCCTTCAAGGGAGTTAACATATAAGCGTATACACATATCATTTTCATTAGCTCCTATATTGTGACAGGTGTTGTGCCTCTTTTGTCACCTAAATGAGAAAAATAGAGGTGCTTACAAGATTAGTTGGGTTAGTTTCTTTTGAAGGACATAAGAACAAGAAACAAACAAGACTCATGTCACCAATGGAAAGGATTGTATTAGTGAAAAGAAAACACCAAAGAGAAAGGGGACTTTGGGTCCCTTCTTCCTCCAAGGGAGGGCTCTTGGACCCCCAAGATTGAGCTCTTCCTACAACTTGAAAACTTGAAAGAAATGGTGAAAGAATCCCAAGCTAACCCACTCAAAAGGTGATGTGGATTGCTCAAATGGAATGGTGCTAGTATGCTCTTGATGAGAAAATAGGTTTCCCCAAGAGAATAGCGGCAGCATAACCTTGCAAATGAATTCCTTGAAGATGTAGTGCACCCATGGCCTTGTTTTATAGCACCACTTTGAGGTATTGTGAAACCACCTTTTACTCTGAACAGTAGGCAATGATACTTGTAAGAAGTATCATAGATTATGTGGGCATTGATAACCCAACAAAGTTCAGAGGTCTTTGGCAAATATAAAAAACAATTGCAATAGTCGCAAAGTAAGACCCACCGTAACATGAGAAAGTGTTGAAGTCGAATGTTATGGGGGTCAATGACAGTAGAGAGAAATGATGGTTCTCCCTGTGTCGTCTGAGACTCCTCATTATAAAGGTAATGAGAGTCAAGACACTGTCACCCTTATGGAAACTGTGTTGATGTCGACAAAAAGGGAGACGCGACTCCAAGAAGCAAAGGGCTTCGTGAAATCCACTAGGTGAGGTCAGGAATTGAGGAGGTACATGGATGAAGTCAAGATGCGTGGAGACTCAAGACTACCCTTGGTTGGGGATATATGCAAAGTATAAGTGGATGCAACCGTTCAACTAGGTCGAGTGTCAGGGGGACAACGAGACGTGGGATAAGTTGTGCCAGAGGCGGGACAAAGTGAACAAACTCAGAGAGAAGAGGTAGGTGGCTTGTGGGATACTCGAAGTTTATGGACGATGTTAACAGGAGTAGGTGATAAGGAATTCCCCAACCAAGGGCGACATGGGTTTCGTTTTCCAAAAAGGTCGCCAAAGGTGACGATAAAAAACTATGTAAAATGATGGAAGCAACGGCTTAATTACAAAAAGAATTAAAAAATCAATGGGGATAATAATGCAGATACAAAAATGGGTGCCCCAATGTAAGATGGCTTGGCCTGAGGATGGCGCAAGTTGGTTAAAAAACAAGTGGAGGGTTGGGGCCCCATAGGCGGGTTTTTGTAGTAGGGAAATGTATGGAGGACAATCTGAATATGGGAAAACCGATGGTGGATGAAATGGATGGTAAATGGTGCTGCGGGAGTGCAGTCAAAATAAAACCATGAGGAAGTGCCCTGGGAGTCCATTGGGTAGGCTAGAAAAATGAGGAGAAGGAGTATGTGGCTGATTCGCAACATGATGTAAGACTATCGGGACTCCCATCCCTAAAGGTTGAAAACAGCATGAGTTTCAAAGTGCCAAGGGGGGCTATGAAGGGGAAAAATCATGTGGGGGAGAGTGCTACTGGGTGACAGTACCCAAAATGTAGTGGAGGTGATAGTACTGCAAAGCTGGATATAGGGACCCTAAAGACAAATTTCAGAGGGTGTGACTAGAGATGCAATTGAGGTTCAGAGGGAATGATTACATGCTAGTGTCGATTATATACCCTTGCCCGGACATATTGTTCGGGAGAGGATTTCATGTCTGGGTCAGTGGTGAGGATTGGGATGATGGATTCCCTGGTGCATCATTGCATGGTATAAATGGTTGTGAGAGTGTATGGGTCTCTCACGACTCAACGTATCAGTGGTGGCCAGTTGAGGATCATGCAGCGGGCATTAGGGGGTGAGCATTTTTCCTGGGGCTTGATACTGTACTCCAAAATGGTGGGATAGATCACCAGGTGTCGAGCGACTGACTCAGGGGATTGCTTTTGGATATATCTTGGTGGCTTGGTTTCTAGAGAGGGTGTTGATGTTGTGCCTGAGAGTTTTGTTAGACCCGCCGAGAGCGCGAGAGCCGTGACTACGGTGGTGGTCGACAATTTTGGTTCGTCATGGGGGTGGGGAGGGTGGCCACTACTTCACAGCTGAGGTTGCACAGGTGTGGCATCATATGGCATAGATCATATTGCAGTTTCCATATAGTGGGATAGATTTCCATGATGACCTTGAGATGATATTACCCCCAGGAGAGGTATTCGATCGCCAAGGTATGATGTTTTGGTTGTTGGTTTTGTTGATTTGTTTTTAGATAATATAGCATATGGTTGATATTTGTAGGGATGTTGATGCTATCATGTGTTTGTTTGTGTAGATGTGGGACCATGTGGATGAGAGGTCGAGCTGATTAGAGCGCCAGCCTGCTAGGGGCCTATGAGACCATCGCGGGGAGAGTTTCAAGAAGGGGAGAGGCGACGTTGAGAGGATGTTGGGGTGAGGCCCGATGATGATGATAGAGTGGCCTAAAGATGCCATTATGATGACCCCGGGGCAGGGCCATCACATGCTCCTCCGGCCGAGGCCAGGGGAGAGTTTGATGATTTTCGTCGCCGACTAGAGGTGGTTATATAGGGAGTGCCCAAGAGGATGTGGGTGCGGATCTAGGATGAGAGGATCCTGGAGTAGTGTATTGGGCTACTGGTAGAGTCATAGACCTTGATCCATAGAACATCTGTAGCCGGAGCTGTGATGACTAGACGGTTTCCTTCGGTACTTGAGGGACCTGGAGCTGGTGGGGTACCTCCGCCAGAGGGAGGACCTGGTGCTAGAGCACTAGAGGCACCCTGAGGGATGCTAGATATGTAGTTGTGTATTTGATATAGGTTGGTGAGCCCATTTTGTATAGTTGTGACATCCAGTTTTGTATTGGTAGGGATGAGGTGATTCACCTGCCTACGGGCGATGTACTATTTTTGTAAACACTTTATGACATGTGGACCGATATATATATATGGATATACATTTTTGTATCTATGTGTACATGTGTGATGTGTTTGTTGTTGATGATATTTTTTATGTAGTGGATGTTGTCTAATCTATATGTTGTGACAGACTTTTGATGGTTTATGTGTATGTGAAGATGTCCTGATGTGATATATGCCAATCTAGTATAATGTTATCCATGTTATCTTCTATTTGATTGAATTATCTTGGGATATGTGTAAATGTAATGGAATGAAAATGTCGAGATAAACGTCTAACTTGCAGGTATTTGCGAAAGAGTCAAGGATCACGGACACGGTATACATTGTTGAGCTGGAGGACGACAAGTTGGGAATCTAATAAGATGCTAAGGTGATGAATATGGTGATGATTGGCCTCAACGAGGAGACCAATGATAGAGGTGTACTCTTCTTGATTGTTGGTGGCTAAGCCTAAACATATGCTACTGGTGTGGAGCAGGTCATGTGAGGGTGAATAGAGGGCCCAAGCAGCCGAAGCGAGATTTTGTGTCCAGCGGCTAGCTCTGTCGGTGTAACATATGTGGTAGGCTGATGGAGGTGGTATCTGTTAATAACACGAGTGATATATTAGATGGGAGGTATGGATAAAATAAGACTAAAAAATCTACAAAAGACGTACAAAAAAGAAAAATCCTAGTGTAGTATAGCTATGCTCAGGCGTAAAACTTCTTTAAGTACAACCGGTGACAGGTTCCTTGAGAGGATGGCCTTCGGGGGAGGCCAGGATGTATGCACCTTTAGTGAGACAATGTTGGATGATGTACGGTCCATGCCAAAGGGACTTGAATTTTCCATGGCCAAGGGTATCGTAAGTGAGGATGAGGTCTCCTTCATTAAATGAGCGAAGGTTGACATGGTGATCAAAGGTGGCCTTTGATCGTTTTTTGGCTGCTTCATTATTCTATAATGAAGATAGACGATCTTCATCCAGGCACTCTAAGTTCAGCAAACACTGCTCTATTGGGGCAGTGTCGGGTAATAACTCAATAGTGGTGCGTAAGGTGGGAATTTCACACCGATGGGAAGAGTGGCCTCAACCTCGTGGACTAGATGAAAAGGTGTGAAACCAGTGGTAGTTTTGACTGTTGTGTGATAATCCCAAAGTGTGGAAAATAACATATGATGCCAATTGGTTTTATGTTTTTTAACCATGCATTGCAACATGGTTTTTAAGACCTTGTTAAATTCTTGTACTTGTACGTTGGATTGAGGGTAGTATGGTGAGGCAAACTTGTGGGAGAATCCTAACTGGGATGAGAGTTCCATGACAATCTCATTCTCAAAATGTTTCCCGTGATCAGAGACTAGTTGGAGTGGTACTCCAAAGAGGGGTATCATGTGGTTAAATAAAAAACGCGTTGTTGTGTCAGTGGTGTTGTTGAAGGTAGGCATGGCTTCATCCCACTTGGTAAAGTAATCAACTGCAATGACTATGTATTTGTGTCTGTTGCTGGATGTAGGGTTGCAAGTCATGAAGTCGATGCCCCATTTACAAAAGGGATCAACTGTGATGACTGGGTGTAGAAGAGTAGGTGGTGCGTGTGCTTTGTTGGCCTAAAGCTAGCATTTATCACATTGTTTCATGGCATGGATGTAGTCGTGAAATAATGTAGGGCAAAAGTAACCTGTGTGGATGATTTTCTTAGCGGTGGACAGCCCTAAGAGATGGCCTCCGCAAGCGTTGTTGTGGCAATCGTTCAAGACTCTGTCGGCCTCATAAATAGTTAAGCATCGACGGAGTATGGTGTTGACTCCTCATCGATATAAGATGTCCCCGATGAGGAGGTAGTGAGGTGCATGGTGACGAATACGTCGACGATCATCACTGGAGAGGTGGTTTCCAAATTTTTGTGTTCAGAGATAGACAAGAAGATCACCATACCAAGGGTCATCTGAGGGGATAAAAAAAAGATGTTCATCAAGGAGGTTGGTATTGACCGGTGGACTGGTAGTGTCGGAGGGAAAAGCTGTGATAAGTTTGGCGAGGATGAGAGCTTTCTTGCTCTTGGGTGTTGAAAATTTGAGATTGTATTCTTGAAGGATGATGATCCATTGAGAAAATTTACCGTTAATTTGTCAATGACTGAGCAAGTATTGCATGGGGTTGGAATCTGTGATAACTTTGGTAGTTCGAAGAAGAATGTAATGGTGCAGTTTCTGGACTGTGAGGGCTAGCGTTTCTTCGTGATTGTACTTCAAGGGTGTTCCTGAAAGGTTTTTACTAATGTAGTAAATCACATGCTCACGGGCTTCATCCCCTATTTAGATGAGCACTCCTGCTACTGAAATGACTGAGGCTGATATGTAGAGGAGACAATCGCGGTTATAGTTAGGTGGACTAATCAATGGGGCGTTGGAGAGAGCCTCTTTGAGATCATCAAAAACAGTTTGGGCATGTTTATCCCATTGAAATGGGTTGTCGTGACGAAGTAAGTGAAGGAAGCCATGTGCATGAGTAGTGTAATCTGGGACAAAGCGTCATAAAAAGTTGGCTTTCCTTGAAGGCTCTGTAGTTGGCATAAATTTCGTGGGGGTGGAATTTCTGTGATAACTTGGACTTTGAGGGGGTCCACAGTAATGCCACATTGGGAAACTTTGAACCCAAGAAGGCACCCAACAGTGACAAAGAATACGCACTTAAGGGGGTTCGAGTGGATATTGTACTAACGACACCTGTGGAAGATGATTCGTAGATCATCGAGATGCTGAGTGCATTTCTTAGATCAAGCAGTGAGGTCATGTAAGTATGCGAGGATGATATGAGGCAGATCATGAAAAATGTATGTCATGGCCCATTGGAAAATGGTGCCGGCATTCTTGAGGCCGAATAGCATGACACGATATGAAAAGGTGCCCCAAGGGGTTGTGAATGCGGTTTTGTACTGATCGACGGGGTGAATTTGGATTTTGTTGTAACTAGAGAAGCCATCCATGAAGGACAAAGCCTCGTGACCTGCACAATCATTGATTATTTGGTCGATGACGGGTGTTGGAAAGTTATCTTTGGGACATGCGTGATTGAGGTCACGGAAGTCCGTACATACATGGATAGTGCCCTATTTTTTGTTAACAGGGATAGGGTTGGAGACCCATGACGTATAGGCTATGGGGTAAATGAACCCTGTAGCATGTAGTTTGTCAATCTCGGCTTTGATGGCCACTGCTTTGGATGGGTGTAGCGGTTGTTGTTTTTGGTGGATGGGTGTGATATCAAGCCAGGTGTCTATACGATGTTCGACAATAGAGGGATCAAGGCCAAGCATCTCTGTGTATGACCAGATGAAAATGTCCCAGTATTCCTAGAAGAGGGATTTGTAGGTGGTGAGTTCTTCAGGAGAACATGTAGTGCCAATGGTGATTTCCTCGATAATTCCATATTTGATGGAAATATCTATTTTGATGGTTGGGGATATATTGGCCATATTGCCTTCCTTGAAAGTGTCAGGGGTAGGGATAGGGTTATTGAACCAATCTATATGCCCTGATGGGAGAAAATCTTTGGTTTTGACTGTGTATATGGGGTGTTGGTTAGGAGGCGTGAAGGCTTCTTGTGAAAGAAAGAGCGCTTTTTGGTGGAGCGCATCCCATGGGCAATCGAGGGTAGTTAACTCCCCGAGGATATCTTCATCACAATGAAACTGGTGTGAATATATGGGATCGAGAGGAGTGACCTCGGTGACTGTCACTGTGGCATTGTCTCCTTTTGATAAAGACTTAGGGGGATTGATGGAGGGGGATTGTGATGGTTCACTTGACATAAACCAAATATCCAGATATTGTGGGTTAAAAATGGTAGTCAAGCATAAAATTTTCATGGGGAAATGAATTGGAGAATTGGGGGGATTTGGGGGTAACTCCTCATATAAATCATCTAGGAACCATGGGGGAGAAGGGAGTGCCTCAAGTTCTAGTGGGAGGATATGAACCATATCAATTGATGGGGTAAGGGTATTTATCGGGTCTGTTGGAGGAGGGGGGGTATGATTTTGAATAGGGGCTAGTTGACGACGCCTATATTCAATGATCATAGGATATTGATATGTGAAATGATCAAGTGATTCACATAGAGAGCAAGGACATCTCATGCGTTCGTTGACTGAGGTTGTGACATAATGGATGTCGGTGACAGAAGTTGGGGTGGGTGTTTGCTGAAAGCTCTGGCGTACAGCTGTTAGTGTCTGTCGGAATTGAGGTAATGTTGGACAGTGGTGTGTGTAATGGCCATATTCTGAAAAGATGGTGCATGCGAATTTGGTTCACAGTCCTTTGTTACTTGTGTTATGTGAGATAGTGGAAATACTGGAGGAAGCGACGAGCGATGGTGGTGCTCGAGGGAGTTGGATGAGATTACATAACTCGGGGAGAGATGGGAATTTGTTGGTGGGGTGTTCGTATTTCTTGCATAGCACACAAGGAGGTTGGACACATGGGGGAAGTGGAGCTATGGGCTCCTTCTTATTTCGCCTGCCCCCATCTGTAGTAGGGGGGTTAGTGAGTGGGGGTGTAGGGGGTATGGTGGGAGTGAGTATGGGAATCTGCATCGGGATTTCTTCTATTTAGGGAGGGAGGGATGGTTGAGGAACCATCTCAGGTGGATGTAAATGCCAAACTGGTATTTCCAGCACCATATTAGGAAGGGTAAGCGTTGCAGTGACCTAGAAAGCTTGTACACCTGGTGGGGGGTAAAAGAAAGGGATTTGGGTAATGGATTGGTAGAATATTTCCCAAACCGGGATCTGGCCCTGGGGAAGATCAGGAAAGGGTCGAGATGAATTAGTTTCAGGGGATTCCTAAGGGAGAAGTTCTACGACTAGTGGGACGTCAAGGATGAAAGAGGCCTCGGTGGGAGGGAGGTTATTTTCAGTTGTTGTTCCGTTGGAGGATACAACACATACTTGTGCTGAGGGATGGAGGAGCGGTGATGCTCTGTTGTATGTCCCTAGAAAGGATGGGTCTTTGAAGATTCTGAGGCCCATCTCAATGAGTGGATAGGCATCGGGATTAGTGTGGATAAAAGGGAGGATTTTATTGATGTTGGATGAAGGGTTAGGCTCGTAATGTGATACTTGATTGATGGTCATGATCTTTCCATTATGGGGAAACATCATGGTTCGGAACACAGAAGAGGCGATGACCTTCATAGCATACATGTAGCTATGACCAAACAAGATATTGTAGTCGAGTGGGGCATCGATAACATCAATGTCAATCAGAATGGTTTTTCCCCCGAGCTCGACGGGGAGATTTTGGAAGAGTCCTTCGGGGGATGAGGGTCTACCATTGTAGGCTCTTAAGGTAATGGTAGATGGTATGAGTTCGGGGGAACCAAGTTTATGTCATATGTATTTGGACATGATACAGGTGGATGCACCTTCATCAATGATGCATCAATGAACTGTAATGTTCCAAATTTTTACAGGGATTTGAAAAGCAATAAGAGTGGGGAGATGAGGTTCTCCACTGTCGAGGTCAAATGTGATGAGTCGGGTATCGGTAGGGTTGACTTCTCCCAAGGAAGAAAGTAAGGACTTCTGTTGGGTGGGACAAGTTTGAAGGACTTCTAAGACTAACATGGAAGCCGGAGATTGTGCCAAGTCGTCGACCAAACTATAATTATGAGCAACCCTAGCTTGAGGATTGTGGACATTCCAGCGCAATGGGATGCAAGGAATACAAAGGGAGGTTTCAGTATTGGAGCAAGGAATTATGAGAGGGGGTCCGGTTGTGACTAGAATTGCTTCCGAGGTGGTGGGAGAAGATTCAAGGGGTGTGCTATACTGACGACTATGCGTTTGCAGAAGGACTTCTTCCTCACTGGTAAGGAGGGTAGTGCGATCGACAAAGGTGCCCGTATTGGGATATTGTCCCAACTATGGTGGGGTAGGCTGCATGTCTGGTTGAGTATTTATAACCCCTTGGTGTGGGATGGGGTTTTGTAGTACAGTTGGGGGGGGTTGCTGCACATATGGTTGTGGGGCTCACTAAGGTGTAGGAGGTGTTGAGGGACGTGGTCCATTCACAGAATCTTTCATCCATTTAAAGTCAGCGATTTGAGGGCAATGGTGAGTATAGTGACCAAACTCACCGCAAAGGGCACAAGGGAAGGTGTTCCTAACATTGTTGTTTTTCCTTCCTTGACATTTGTTGTTGTTGCCCCCTTGGGGCTTTTGATTTCCCTGTTTTTGGTTGCCCCCAGCAGACTGGTTCTACTGGGGTTGGTTTTGGTTTCCTCCTGGTCCCGGATTATTATTGTTCTGATTTTTTCCTTTCTTTCTGGTATTGTTTGATTGATGGGGTGGATTTTCCGTGTTCAGTTGTTCAAAATTTTGATATTGCTGAATGGGAGAGGGTTGAACAAAATTAACCCCAGCGTGTGGTGGTCCTTGTGGTGGAGCCATAGGCTGTGGGGGGGTAGAAAATGGAAAGTATGGATTATGTTGAGGTGATGCTCCCTAAGGTACATAGGAGGGTGTGGCACTTTCACTAGTGCTTAGGGTATAGGCCGAGGTAGAGGGAGTACCGACACTTGGTTGGATAGGTGGGTGGTTTAGGAGTGTTGGTGGGGGTCCACTTATGGGTGGAGGTAGCGAAAAAGGGTATGGTTGTTGATAAGGGGGAGGAGGATAATAAGGGATTCCTCCATATGCTGACAGATATTGAGGTGTTCCATACATGGGTGGTTGTTGAGGTGATGGATTGTGGTATGTAGTGTTACCAATCAATTCGTCTGTTGAGTGAGACATCCCAGGTTTGTCTTGGCCAAATGGAACGGGTCTTAGGGTGTCCGGGAGTACCATGTATAGGTATATGGACTGGGCATAGATGAGTTAGAATTGTTGGGTCTTTCTAACGGCTTCTTCTTCAGTCTGGGGGAAGGTGGTGGCCACATCTTTGGCAAGGAGGGAAACAAGTGATTTGAGTAACCAATTGAGACACTGTTGGGGGATAGCGTCAGCTTTGCAGAGGCTACGTTGTCGACGCCATTTGTGGATGTGGTCAGCAATATGTGTAGAGGCAGTTTGTTTGAAATCTAAGAGTAGCTCAAGGCCATTATCATGACAAATGGGTAATTTAAAGAAGGTCAAAAATGATTTGGCCAAGGATTCAAAAGTCGCGTTGGACCTAGATTTTTCTTCGACATACCATTTGGCGGATGGGCCAGTGAGTGTACATTGAAATAACTTCAATCAGATGGAATCGTCTATGATGTTGTTCGAAGAACACCATAGGTGAAATGTCATGATATGGTTGGCAGGATCATCTCCTGCTTTTCCTTCAAACTTGGGGATGTCTGAAGGGAGTTTGGTAGGCATTGCAGGCCATATGGGGTTGTGCAATATGGGGTCATTGGTGAGTTTAGTCAGATCCGGTATGTTGAGGGAAGCTAAATATGGCATATGGGGTGGTGGCGTAGGATTAGTTCTGGCCATAGTGTGAGTGTTCTGAGTACTTGGTCCTTGGAGGGGACTAGGTGGGTTTGTACTTCCCCCTTGAGAGGAAGTTGGCCCCCCGATTCCATGTAAAGGAGAGCGAGTGGAAGGTGGACCTTAGGAATTGGACCTAAGTAAGGTGGAACCAAGCAAAGATGATCCCAAGACAATGGCACTCACAAGAGTGTGAGAAGGTGGAGCTGATGAGTTGGCAAGACTAGGAACTCCCCCTAGAATAGGAGGGAGATTTAGCAAGTGTCTGGAATGACAGGGGTTATGTGGGTCCCCTATGATGTCCGACTAACTGAGTGAATGTGTGTGAATGGTGGTGAGAGAAATAAATAAACAAGAGCCTTTGTTGCAATTTTTGAACTTTACATGATATATATCCAAATCAAATGTAATCAGAAGGGCATCATACATAAAGTGTTTTGATAAAGAATCATATATGTGGATAGGTGGATTTTGTCCACGTGGGGGAAAAAAGAAAACAATTGCTCGTGCCTAAAAGATGTAACATCCTTCCTCTCAAAATAGCACTAGACCTTCCAATAGCACTCGATAGTGGGGTCTGAAGCCACCGGAAGAGAAGCTAGTGAAGGATGAAGAAATCAGTTATAATGAGGGGTAGAGGGGGCATATCCCGAAAGAATTGGTGATATTTCCCAATAGCCACACAAAATACCATTAAGGTACAATTGCAGCCCACAATTGCCACCTGGGTAGATGTCCTAAAATCTGGTCACTGCGTACCTCGGTCAAAGTGAGACATTTAGATTTTTGGCCTAAGAAATGGGTGAAGGGATGGATCCCATCCAAGAGGTGGGTGCCTCAAGGGGGGACACACAGAACAACCGGACCTTGGCCTTCAACCCTTCATGGGTATCTCCCTACCTTATGGTGTTAGGAACACTTGACTTGGAGGATTTAAAGTTCCCTAATTGACAACTTCTATTGTTTTGAAAATGTGAGAACCAGATAACGGGGATTTATTTGGATGCCTATCCCCGAAATACTACCTAGACTAAAAGATTTCTTTTGGCACCTCCTGTGGAGGAAAACTTAGTGAGTTTTTAGAAAAAATTAGATGTGGTTGTTTGAGAAATTGGGGGTGTGAGCCAATCTCGTTGAAATTAAGTGGGAGTGGATAGTTTCGTCAAGAAAAGGGTGGGGTGTTTTGGAATCCCTTTGGAGGAAAATTACTTCAACCTCCACGTTTTGAGATGAAAACTATGTGAGTGAGAAGTGACTTTTGTGTGTGAATGAGTGAAAGTGTGCCAATTTTTTAATGAATTAGGTGTCACCTTGCTGCATGTGGAATTTGCTTGGTCCTTACAAGTATTTGATTACCTATTTAACTAAATGTCATTGGTACAACCTTGCGGAATTCAAAAGTCCCTAGGAAGCTAGCATGTGGACATGTGGGTCCTTTACTATTCCTTTAACTCCCTATTGTGATTTAATCTAAGAAATCTTTGAAACTATCCTAGATTGTGATCATGTGGGCATGTATGGGTCCGTTACAAAACCTTTAAACTTCCTTGGTGATTTAATCTAAGAAAGTAAATTTTAACACTATCCTATCTTTGTAGCATGTGGGCATGTATGGGCCCATTACAATCTTGAGATGTGTTTGAAAAATAAACTAAGAGGAGTCCCAAGGGGGCTATTGTCCTCTCCTAAAGATTTTATCTTTTTAAGGGAGATGAAATTGTCTTTCAGCCTCTTTCTGATTCTCAAGATCACTTTGGAGCACGAGAGAAGAGAATACTCAATGTTTGATATACAATTTCTAGTCCCAATGCAAGTTTTATATGTGATGTAGAATGATTCCAACTTTTAGTCAAAGCAAGCCATCCATGTGGCAAAATAAAAAGCAAAAAGAGGAAAAATAATGATTTTTAACCCCTAAGTGCCTATGTTTTTTTGACTAATCCCTTTATATGAGAGGGAATGTAAGTGTGGTGTAGATTACAACATGAATGGAATCATCTTTAAGAAGGCTATGGGCCTTCAACAGATCATAAAAAAGCTTACAATGTGTACGTTTTTGCACAGGTGCGTAGGTTTTAGGCTAGATAGAGGCGCTCTGAGCGCCAATGTGCGAACTAAAAAAGAATTTTGAGCACAGGTGCGCAGAAGGTGCTGAGTAATGCAGTGATTTTGGCGCACGTGCACACGATGCGTGACTATGGGCCAATAAACCCACACACAATTGTCACACGGCCGTGAATAAAATTCCGGATGGAATTCTCTCAACTCATCTTTGAATTTGATGTTTTGTAGGTCGGCTTGGGCCAGTTATGGTACCTATAGGTTAAATAAGTAAAAAGAAGAGCAAAAATAACCCAAATGGGGTAGGAAATTGATACCTTTCCCCAGTGGAGTCACTAATATGTTGCGACTCTTTTGTCACCTAAATGAACAAAACAGAGGTGCTTACAAGCTTAGTTGAGTTAGCTAAGAAAGATAGCAGTAAAGGAAAGGGTTAGAAGAATAAACATAAAAGACTAAGCTAAGAATTAAACTAGGAAGGAAAAAAAAAATTAAACTATTGTGCATAAGGACATAAGAACAAGAAACAAACAAGACTCATGCCACCAATGGAAAGGATTGTATTAGTGAAAAGAAAACACCAAAGAGAAAGGGGACTTTGGGTCCCTTCTTCCTCCAAGGGAGGGCTCTTGGACCCCCAAGATTGAGCTCTTCCTACAACTTGAAAACTTGAAAGAAATGGTGAAATAATCCCAAGCTAACCCACTCAAAAGGTGATGTGGATTGCCCAAATGGAATGGTGTTATTATTCTCTTGATGAGAAAAGAGGGTTCCCCAAGACAATAGCAGCAACATAACCTTGCAAATGAATTCCTTGAAGATGTAGTGCACCCATGGACTTGTTTTATAGCACCACTTTGAGGTATTGTGCAACCAAATTTTAGTGTGAAAAGGGGTTGTTTAGGGAACCTTTAGGTCTTTGACCAGCCACCCAACCAGATCCAACCGAGATTTGGATGTCAAATCGACTTGGAAGTTGAACCAAAAGTGGGTAGGAGGCCGACCAACATCATAAATGCGTCGTTATCAGATGTGTGTGGCTTTTAGCATCCACAGTCGCGCATCGTGCGCATGTGTGCTCTTCCTGCATTTCTTGATGGCGCATGTGCGCGCGCACCCTGTATAAGCATAGCGCATTCTAATTTTATAATTGGTTGGATAGTTTTGTACCTTTTGGAAATTCGTTTTTGGTAATTTTGGTCCATGGGTGAACTAATAGCTATTTGAAGATGCTGGATTCCTGTAACCATTTGTGGATGAAATTTTAGTGATAACAACATGCATTAGAGAATGCTACCATGTGTTCATTTGTAGTGATTGTGTTATTTCCTGAAAAACTAGGGAGATTCTCTTCGAATTTTGGTAGTGGACGAGTAGCATGCACTAGGTTAATAGGAGAGGATACATCCCATAGGGTAGTAGTAGCATCCTCTTTGAATTGAAAGATCCCATACTTCTTAATGACATTGGCAGGGTTAGTAGTTGTTTGGAATGGAATTTGATGGCTATACAAGCTAACAATCACTAATGAGGTCGAGGGTTGAGAAGTTGAGGCACCTCCACTACCACCAGAGCCACCCACAAATGCCATTTTGTAAATGATGGGTGAGGGTGATAAAGATGAACTAGTTGAATCAGACACATTTCTCCTTAGAGTACCTTGTTGGGCTGAAAGAATAGCATTCCTTCTTCCTATTTCAGTGATAGGAGTGATTTCAAGAGACAATCCTCTTCTTCTCCTAGAGATGTGAGGATTTGAGGACATGAAAATAGGATCACAACTTTAGGAAAAATATAGCTACAATTGAGTCCTAGGCTGCTTTTACCTGGCCTCCCAGCGTTCCTGAACACTTATGTATTGTTCAATTACTTCCCATGAGTGTTCAAGCTCATCCCAGGTATTGGCGGTTTCTAAGATGGTATTAAATATAGTTAAAGCAATGATGGTTTGTTATTTAAGACCGTGCTCAATATTGAGCTACCTTGTAACATGTACTGTCATGAGAAAAATAAAAAATAAACAATCAAAGAATCAAAAACAAAAGAAAAAATATTCAATGATAATGCGAATACAATCAACCAAAGAGATAAGGAATATCTCCCCAGCATAGTCACCAAATAAATGTTGATGAAAATCTATGAATTACCTTACTCAATCATTTTCAAATCTTGACTGGCTAGGACAAGATAGTCAGGAATATCACCCTGTGTTTTATAGCCTTAAAAATATTTTCCCAATCCACAAGTATTAATTACAAGGGTTTAGGTTGATTTATTAATGAAAAGAATGTGGCAAAATAAAATAATTTTTTATATAATTTTATGAAATGTATACAGATTACAAAAAGTAAACATGGAGATCAAAATCAAAAGTAACCAAGTCATAAATACACACAAATGAGACAGAATAGCAATCTGATTTATTTCATTACGAGATACCAAAAGTCTTTTTCTCTTTACAAAACCCCTGTGAGAGCATGGACCAAAGTTAAATTTAGAGATTCTCGATGAACACCATACAAAAGGACTCTGACAAGAAGTAAAACTGAAATTTATAATCTGGATCATCTTGCCACAGATTGATGCCAATTTGACTCTGCAAAATATCATTTATCATCTATGAAACTTAATCCACAAACACAAGAATACACAGACTATCAAGGATGGATCAACACCTCTAAAACAAGCATCTGAATGGTTTGGTTCAGTTTTGAACCTTGCATTCTACAATAGGACCCTGTTGTCAAAAAAAGAATTAGGCTTTGAATAAACTCAAGAATGAATGAAAACTAAACTATCTCATGAAATCAAAAGAGAAAACCTTAGTCTTGTTTTCTCCTCCTATTCTCCCCTTGTTTCTTCTTCTCATTCAACTTTTATTCTTTCCAAATAAGTTGAATTAGTTCAACTAATTTATTTAGTTAAGTTAGTTTGACTTAACTAATTTAGTTTAGGAGAAATAAATAATAATAATAATAGTTAAGGGTCTTTAATTAATAATAACTAGGTAGGTGGGACCCCTTGTGACTCTCGTCTTTTATTATTTTCAAATTATAAAATATAACATAAATGGATAATAATTTCAAGACATGCCACCCTTATAACTCCCTTAGATACCTTCAAAAATGAATATTTAAATATCCGAAATAATTTAAATCATATCCAAAAATATATAAATATCCACATTATCCACATTATCCAAAACAAAGCTTGATGTCCAAACTTTCTGCAGACCATTAACACTGTATTTATTAACTCAAATCATAAAAACACATGAACTAAAAGCCATACTTGGCACTCTGAGAGGCAATTTTTATTTTATCATTGTTGTCCCCCGTTGATTTCCTGGAAGTATCACGTGGTTGATTTAAACCTTGAGGTTGTATTTCACTAATTACATGGGAACAATAATCTTTCAAATGCATGTGGTAGGACACGTATTTGGAGGAATCATTTGAGGGAGAAGAAGGGGAGGAAACAACTTTTCCTTTATCTTGCATAAGGGGAATATCATTTTTTAGTCTTTTACTAGCATGTGAAGATTGAACAGGTGAATCAACATGGGCAATATGAACATTAGGATTGACCAGTGGTGGAGGAGGTAATGACATATCGGGCCAGCCACGATGGTGAGAGACAATTGGGTTTAAAATCTCTTGCCATCCATCATTTGCAGGGACTTCTGGTTGCAAGACACATGAGGAGGAACGAGAATTCCAGGGATGTTTTGAGGCTGGAAGGGGGGTCTCTCTGGTCGAGGTTGTACTATTCCATGACAAATCCAGTTAAATAACCCATCTTGGATCAACTGGTTCAATTCCCGGGAATCATCATCAAAATGAATGAAAAATCTAGGCCTTCTAGGCCCTCTGTTCCAATTTGCCCTGCCTCTGTTATTTATTCCATGGTTTCCCCTACTAAAGAAAATCATCTTGTAGCAACAGATTATCATTAAATAATCCCTTAATAAACCATGCATGACATTGTGCTTGCATGAATAAAACATTGGCTCATAAATTGACATGATATAGATGCAAATCCATCCATAACAAACCATTTAATGATCGCCAAGTGAGCAAGGGGTGATAGGTCTCATGGGACATATGAAGGGAGTGTAATGAGAGAAAGGTGGTATAATTATAGGGGATAAATACATGAATACTGCTCAACAACTAATTAAATAATTTAACCGTGTAATAAAATACCAAAATATCAGTTTCCAACCACTGTTGTGTTATCTCTTTTGTCGATATTACACAAACCTTTTTAATTTATTTCACAAAACAAGATTGTCATAAATGAAATTGGGATTATGAGGGGAATGTAATGAGAGAAAAGGGGTAGAATGAAAGGGACATAATATGGATATTGTTCATATAAAAATAAGTCAAAACAAACAATCAAACATATCTCTGTTTAGACCTCCACAATTCAACGATATTCACTTTTCAAAACCACAATTTAAATTGTTACTTCCTTTATAGATTGCTGGCTTCCAAACAATAAGATATTTGCCCATAAATATTCAATTACAACATCCTTCACACCCATATAAACTTTACATAACATTCATAACAAACAACATTGCAATCGATATGATAAACCACAATAACCGTTTGAGCCACAACCATTTATAATTCCAATGCTATTTTTTTTTTAAAACCAATAAGAACATGCACAATATTTACCACCACTTTCCCATTATTTAAACACTGTTCAACACAATCAAACTGAGTGTTATAACTCTTAATTGGGCTCCAATCAGTTCACACACATGTGTCTTTTAAATTTAATAAACATAAGGATTGATTCGAATAACATTTGAATCAAATAACATGCAACTCTTCAAGCCAAAGATTCAAATAAGCGTTTAGGTACATAATTATTCTAAAATTTCCCAACAAGAAACAAAACCAAATCGTGCCCAATCAACCAAGCATGCACAATTCTCCATTTACCCTCAACTAGAGTAAAACAATATCAATATCATATTTAGGGTTTAAACACAACAAATGGAGTTTAAGAACAGGTGGTTCGATCAAAGGATTAATTCCTCAAAAATCGCAGACAGCTCATGAATTTCACAACTTACCACAGACCCATAACAAGTAACCATAATCCCGACTGTGAGGGTTACCAAAACAAAAAACTGTCAACTCCAATAGGAAAACGAAATGAAGCGAATCTCTTAACAACATTGTAAACGAGCGACTAAGCACAAAACTATGCCCAACCAAAAGAATGTATAATGCCTCTATCAACGTCTGGGTGGTGTTAAGTTCAGACTGTGCATTTCTTTCTAGGAAACGGTGAGGTCTTAGGAGACTAACTAATAGCTCGGGGTTTTTCCAAGACAAGGCAAGAAACACTTTAAACTTTCAACAATTCACATTGCAACCCACAGGGTCGAAATAAAGAGTGTACTCTAGCCACAGAGATGAAAATGGAGTGGGAAAATATTAAACAATGATACTGGTTGTAACACCCATGCACAAATCTCATAGCTTGTCAAATCATAATAATCCATTTTCACAGAGAAGACAGACCCAAAACCCAAGCCATGACCGAGCAGGCTTCACTTCCATTTTATCAATAAACCCATGCACAGATTACCGACAATAAGGAGAGAATAACCATTTCATTTTTAAAGTGCCAATAGTCCATAATAATCACCATAAGAACCCACAGACACAAAACCAATAAACAATTCAAATATCTAATAAAAACTTAATAATCACATAGACCGTGAGCAATCCTTAGCCAAAAATGATTCAAAGGGAAGAGTAACCATCATGGATGGAAGAGTAAGGAACCCATACCTGGAAAATCTTGTGCGAGGAAGACAACTAGACTGTATGCCTCCTTCATGATTGAACAATGTGGAGCATCAACAACTACCAGAGTCAAAAACCAAAATGCAAGAATGACTAGGGTGACGGGCTCGAGGGGTGTTTGAGTGACGTGCAACAGATGCATGCCACTTCTCCCTCAACCTCATTCAATTCAATGTACAATCCAATCCAATTCACCATATCAGTAAGCATTTAATCAACCACATATCCATTGCGATATCACATTTTCATAGTGTGCCACCCTTGGTAATGTCAAACTCTTTAAAATAACAATTCACTATAAAAATTACTCCATCTGCATCAACATATAACATTCAACAAGGTGCATAAATATAGAAACAAGGGTTTAGTGCGCCCCTCTTTTGTCACAATAATACAACATTAGAACTCAAGTATAGTTCTTTTATTTAAAAGAGCCCCAATATCATCCCTTATCAATATCATTTAAACCAATTAATTCCATGCTTAATGCAATGTCAAACCAAAACTGATAATAATCCTTTCATCCACAAGGAAGCCTTAACATATTTTGTGAGTGGTCATCAAATCCATCTAGTGCCATGCATTAATCAACCAACCATATCATGTCACCATAACATTTTAACTATGATTTGAAACAATGAACTGTAGAAGACTGTGATGGTACCATCACATAAGCAAACAAAATATAAGTGCAATGTATCCACCATAGCACCACAAGTATACAAGGGGGTCCCACCTACTAGTTTATTATTAATATAAATAATTAATAGAGCTTGGAAATTATTTGCGAGCATAGTATTCATTGTTGCACTTTTAGGCGTCAACAAAGAATACCATGGTGTTTGTTTTGTGTCAACATTCCAACCAGTTTCAAAGTATCATGGGATTTTGCTTCTTATTGAGTCCTTGGTTTCCAACATATGGCATCCCTCTGCTGTCTATAAAATTGAGGTCTGGGGGAAGATTGATTTCTTTCCAAAGTAATTAATCGACCCATTATTTGATTTTGTTCTTGGACAAATTGAGTACTCATCTAATCTATATTCTGATTCAAGAGGGAAATCAGATCAGGAGCACTACTACTAGAAACCTTAGTCTTTTTTTTTTGCCTTGACACGAGGATATTGAAAAGGATCAACCTTTGAGTCATGGAGATTTTAATCAATATCTGCATTTTACTCTTTGGATTCTACCAAATAAGTGGGCTTGTTGTTCTTCAGAATAAAGAAAAACTTCCCATCAAATGCATTCACATAAACGAGACACATTGCTGTAGCGGTAGGACACAAGTCTGCTAGAATCTGACTGTATAATTTGTCCAACCTGGTGTCAAACTCACTCATTGTCTCGTTCTCCATTTTATTTATCTGATTGAACTTGGATACAAGCATGCCATTGTATTTTTTCATTCTCCATATTTTCTTTAATAATTTGGAAAAATATTCATAAGATGCAATGTGATTGTAAGGTAGCCCTATGAACCACCTCTGGGTATCTTTGATCAAAGGTGAGGCTAGTATTATCATGGATACATCCTCATGTTCTACTTCTTCATTTTCCATGTCTTGGCCTATGACATAGAGATGATCATCCACAATGATGACATTGTTTCTCAGAAACTTTGGCAACCAATTGTGAGACTCTTTCGACATTGTGTTGGGGTATCTAGGGATGGTGAACATGTTAAGGGGTTTGTAAAGGTATTTTTCCAAAGGGTGAGACATTGGAGCAAATGGAAGGGTACCATGAAAAAGGTTTTTGACAATGGGAGACTAGAGGGGAGGCCTTCTTCGGTAAACCTTAGAAGGTTTGAGTCTCCTTGGGGGAAAGGATTAAGGGAAAATGGTTTTGGGAAGGTGGAGTCACTAGATGATCTTTAAGAAAAGCTCATCGAAAGTGAAAATGGAATGTCCTTTAGGTGGAGTCGTCGGGAAAGCTAGGGAAAAGGATTTGGGATATCTTTCCAAATTATCATTAGGGTTCAGAAGAGGATTCAAAATCCTCCCCAACAACGACGCCAAAATTTTATCGCACAAGTTGTAGGTTGGGAAAATCCTAACCCAACCACCAAATGGAGACAACTTAGATAACACCTACCCACTGTTATCTTAGGTAGATATTCTCGTCACTTTAGAGATGAAGAAATCACCTCAAAGGGGGAATCCTGATGACCCTGGGGAAAATGAGATGGAAAGTTAATAGAAGAAGGAAGGTCCCCCCAAAGGTCAATATAGAGAGTGCAAAAAGTCTTGTGAAAGAATCTCGGTGGTAGCCAAAAGTTTACAAGAGATAAGAGTACCTGCAAAGAGTTATTGTACCTTACCGAGACACAAGAACAAGCCAAATATATGCGTATGATGTTAGGTGGGAAATAAAGTTAATATTTCTGTCCTTAATTGCAGCAGTAAATAAAAGTATATATCAGAAAAACAAATATAGTGATAGCAAGAAATCAATCTCAAAACTTGCCAATAATCCACCCAAAAGTGCGTTAGCCTTAGTAGATTAATGTGGCAAACTCTTAGCGACTTTCGACGGTTGAGTAGTGAGTTATGAATGAAAGAGAGTTAGGGTTTTTGTAGCTCTACTGGATGTAGATAAAAAGTTATAAATGAAGCAAGAATTACTAAGTGAATTGAGATACCCTAGTGGCTCAATCAATCACATAAAGATATAATTTCAAGTTAGACAATCTCAAAATAATGAAATTCCACATTTACCGAGGCAAGTATTTTATATATCCAATGAAAAAATCATATTAGTGACTTTAATATTTGGGTGAATGGAGTCTTTAAACATAGGTTGGATCAACAATATCCCTATGGGTGTAAATACTCTTACTCCCTAGGGTATGTTAATCCAACTAGGGTAAAGTCTAGGAGGGTATACACACTCGTATTCCTCCTAGCAACCCTTGCAAAATGACTTGCAAACTTAGAAAATTAAAAGAATATTAGTCAAGGGTGTATGCAACATACTCCTCCTAGTTTTTAAACCAACAATAACCAAAAAAGAGCAATAAATAACTAAAAATGCGTATTTTTCCTTACCAATTCCAAGAAAGAGAGAGATCAAACCCTAGTTCACCAAGCAATTTAGCATCCAATAGCAAGAGATAAAGCCTCCAAGAGGTGCACACCACCTTATCTCATCCAATCACCAAGAGATAACACCAAAAATAATTTTCATAAGAGATAAACACCATAAATCCTCAAGCATAGCGAAAATTCCAGCCAAGTACTTCTCACAATGGGAGAGTTATGTTATGAAATGAGATTCAAATGATCTCTATTTATAAAAAATGTCTAAAACATAGTTTGTACACATAATTTAGGGTAAATAAAAAACAAGGGGGAAATAAACCTTATTTTTTCCCTTTACACAAACAATTATATTTAATTTTTACTTTGCACATGAAAGAAAAACCCCAAGTAAGACATTACCCCTTTAGGGAGACGTTTTGATACTTTTCCAAGTCATTGGAGGGAAAGGTGGAGGTTGTTGGGGATTATCGAGCCTCCTCTTCATGCACCAAGGTCTCTTCATTCCTCCTCCAATCAAATCAGGCCAAGTGTCAATGAGTAACAACTCCATCACCACAAAGCCCTAGCCCTAAGTGATGTAAAGCCCCAAAGAGTGACATCTTTCTCCTCCTAGGCAAGTCGTTTGGATGAAAGGGGATAGGCGAGGTCATCCATGATGTCTTCTAGGACTCCAAAGGCATGTCTTCATCATCTAGCATGCGAGCCCTTGACATCTAACTTGTGGGCGTGAAGCCCCATGGAAGCCCAAGCTAGGCTTGTTCCTCCAAGACTGTCCACCAACTAGGTCCTGCAAAGACAAATGGATACACCCTCCAAGGATCTCAAGTCAAAGCATCATGACAAGTAAAAAATATAAATACAAGAGTAATCTAAGAAAGTACATCCAAACCACCTCATCAAAATAAACTAATTCTCAAAGACTCTATGTAATTTACCAAGTTTGAGTATGGGAGGGTTGACAAAACGACCTATTGGGTGAATTGTCCCTTAAGTTTAGGGATGTTTCCTAAGGGGACATCCTTATAAGTCATGTAGATGATGTGTTATGGATGAGGGGAATACTTTTGGGCATGGGGTTTGTGACATACAAGGGGTTGTAGTGTCTCACTTATGGGTGCCTTTGTAGAGGGTATGTTGCACCTTCATTTTCAATGCATTCTCTTTCCGAACCCATTTATTTCCTTTAATTAATTAATGATCTAAAACCTTGGGTACTCCCTAGAGTGAAATCGACTAGCTTGGAGGGAAACACCACAAGGCCACTGTAATCTAGAGGTACAGAGAGTTCCATATGCAAGGAACGAAAGGGACATTACATGAGTGTACACACCTTAACAAGTGGGAATATTTATATTTATGTGTTTTCTTTTGCAAGTCTTTGATTTTTTAAGAGAAGAGTTTCATTTCTCTCGAGACCTCTTTGGGAGAGCATATTGAAGGTTCATAATCAATATTTTGTCTTTTACCAACGACAAGCCTCTAGGCCTTCAACCCCTTCTTCCCATGAAGTGAGGAACAACCCCTTCTTGGGTCAATACACTCAAAAAAGCCAAAAGGTGAGCAGATGAGGGTATGAAGTATGGAAAGTGGAAAGTATGGTCGAGAATGTCACGATGAATCATCCAAAGGACCTCCCAGTAACATCCTTATCCCTAAGGGTGGCCGACTTACTAGGACGCAATGTCAACATCCAAGGTAAAACAAGAAAAATATCATAATTTTCAAGCAAATGTCACATAATCAAAAGAAGTAATAGATGTAACAGACTCAAATGCCTCAAATATTGAAATGACACTCACCATAATACTTGACTTGTACCTCATGGAGCAAGACCCAATGTCTTCTGGAGGCTAGCGGACGTGGTGGATACCATCATGATCAACCTGGAGTGTGGTTGTGAGGTGGGTCTCCATCTGTGAAAGTGGAAACTACTGGTCAAGCTGTCTCTCAGTGGTCCATGTCTGCAACCTGAGGGCCTCAAGACATCATCTCCTTAGTTATCCCACAAAATGGGGATAACAAACCCATGCGCTCATTAACCGTCATGCCTCTTGGGACCGACACACCCCTCATGCCATCGTGCCCCAATATCTTTATCGCTTCATACTTGGGTTAGATCCTTAACACGTTCGCACACCCAAGGTGTCCACTTGCCCAACCTAGGTGCCATATAAATCCCAAGTTTCGTCTCGTTGAGGACTTGGCAAAGGTAGTTTTGCCCATCTAGTCGAAGGCCTTACATCCTCCCCTAGTTAAAGTGGTTGTCTTCCTTGGAAACATCCACAAACTATGCGATCTCTAAGTACCTTCTCGAACTCGTGTGTCGAATGCAACAAGTCTTCTGGAAACCCTAAGTTTTGTTCCAACCGAAAACCCCAAATTCTGTCGAAGTGGAAACCCAAGTTTCTCTACGAATTAGAAACCCCAAGATTCCACGAACCGAACTATACTACACCCAAATCTGCATGATATGTTTCCTGATTCAATGTAGTCACTTCACCCAAATCCAAGGATTAAAGTCACCCAAATCTATTGCACTCTCTTGTTGCGATGTTTCTTCCTTGTTGTTGTTGTCATTGCTTGCTACAACTGACTGCTACCCACTTCACTTCAAAATTTATCCTAAGTGTTGAACTCTTGTGATGTTGCTGCTACACCCATAATTCAACCAACTCTAAAATTTATCTAGACACTGATATCCTCCACACGTTGGACTAATTGGGTAGCTATTCCAACCATCGCGCTCAACTCATGAGAATGCACTTCCTCATGCCCAAACTTAGTATTTTCTTTCACATCTCCATCACTTTGTACAACTCCAAATACTAAGGAAAGTGTCCATTTGTGCCTCACTAGTGCTTCCATCATTCGATATTCATCATGAAGATCATCCACAATGTCTAAGCGTTGCACTTCGAACCTACTAGTGCATCCATACTCTTGACCCCTTTATCATGTTGTTGTTCTCGCCCAAGTCATGAACTAGTTGAATGGCCAATCCAACCATCACACTCCTTGAGACTACACACCCTCATGCACAATATGGTCACTTCCTTCCACAATTCGGTCTGTTCACACAACGATCGTAGACCAAGGAAAGGTTTCCCCTCACTTTGTTGCACTATAAAGTCACCTTGAAACAAATTATTATGGGACAACTTGACTCCACCATCCACCTCATGGCATAGTTAGCCAATCCTTGCACCAAAACTACACGTCCAGACTATCTTTACCTTACTACTTCATTACCCGAACATGCTGCTATGTCTTCCTCTCTATGCCTTGGAATGGTTAGGTTTCACCCTCAACCATGCCGCCCAAAGCAAGAGAAATTCCCATGTCCAAATAATATCTCCATGTTGCAATTTTCTTGTCTGCACAATCCTCCAAACAAAGGAAATTCCTCAACTCGCCTCCTTCCGTCAAGTCACCTCAACGCAAATAAACAACTATGATGAGTGTGGAAAACATTCCTACACTCCTTAAATGTCCCAATGAATTATCCAAAGCACTCCAAGTAGAATGAGTCACCTCAAAGAAATTCCATGCCTTAAAAACATTCAAACCAATACTTCTGCCAACTCCATCCAACGACCCCCGCCGGATCTATGATTCATCGCACAATAATTTGCAAGTCACCAAGGAGTTCTCTGCCTCATCCAATGTCCCATACCAAAGGTGAGTGAACACCACCCAAGTCACTTGGTATGCGCTCTTCCCATTCAGGTTGAATTCCAACAATTCTTGGTCGACTTCTCTCCTGACTCCATCTGTATCCTAAAACGAAATTTCCTTGCACCTCCTACAAGCGTTCAAACTCTATCACTACCGCAGTGATTGTCAAGTCATCACATGACCCAAAAAACTTGGCTAAGGCACCAAACACTAGGGTGCCTCATCCATCCTCTCAAACTCGACATGTACAAAATTCACTTCCCACTTCACCGTAACGACCTGCCCAATGTGCCTTGTTATCACACAATTTGTAGTTTTTCATATCCCAAGGCAAGTGGATACATAATTGGCGTAACTGGGAAAGACCTATCACTGTTACCTTAATAGGAAATCCCTTTCTATTTAGGAGTATGTTGCAGTACCCCAGGGGAGATGTCCCCAGTGACCTGGGGGTTTGAGAAGGCTAAGGAAAATGACACAAGGAAATCCTTCCCCTCTCACATATCACTCAATTTAAAA
>ML806868.1:183593-198672 GCA_009831015.1 Picea engelmannii
ATCAAGAGTCCAAGTAGGATTTTCTGGAGGCTTATTTGGTGTAGAAGTTCTCTTTTTGGGTGGCATGTTGGCCAAGTATCACTTTTGAACCTTGATTTTGAGGTGGTTCTGCTAGACAATATTTCTTCTATTGTATCTCCCAAGTTTCGGCCCTTCTGGGTATGAAACTTTCTTTTATGTATTTCTTTGATATTTCTTCTTTGCAATTCCATAGATCTGATCAAAATTGGATGTGCCAAGTGGAATTTACAGTAACTTCCCCACAACTTGCCGATTTTTGGCCTTTCCAGGAGATCTCACTTGTATAGTGTTCCCCACACAAAATAATTGATATAAAATTCTGAATCTCACACCATAAATACTACAGACTGTCCAAGATCCAATGAAACCAGTCCTATGCAATTTGGATACTCTAGGAAGAAGTTACGATTGTTTTACCTAGAACACCTTCTTGATACTAGTGAATAGGACTAGTCAGATACTCTATCTTACACAGGGTGTATCTACAAATTTAAGATGACCCAAAAGATGAAATTTTTACCACAGATACCTTACTAATTTTTGTAAATAGCCTCTAGAGATCAGGGTCTGAAACATTACAGAAAAAATTTTATAGAAAAAATTCCGCAATGACTCAGTTCAGGACGATTCCATAACCCTATCTTGTACAGGCTGTATCTCCGAAAGTATATGGCCTTAGGAGATGAATTTTGAACCCAATGTACCTTGATCCGTCTAGTAAATATCCTCCAATTCATTCCTTCTGAAACATTGTAGAAAAAAAGTTATAAGCGAAAATGCCAAGGTGTCTCAGATGTAGCAGTGAAACCCCAAGACCTTGAGCTCTTATACCATATGTTAAGAACCAAATATCAATATAGCATAGAAAATCCTCAGAAAAAGTACTCAACGCCTTGAAAAAGAGAGAATTTCAGATAATAAGCCTCTTCGAGGGGGCTACCTCCTTTTACCCCACTTAAATGTTCAAGTACCCAATGATTCAAAATGAAAATGTCTCCTTGGTATATATAGGAGACTAGGAGGTATAATTACAACTAATGGCCTAAATTCGACATAAATAAAACAACATTACTAATATAATATGCCCCAATTAAGGGGTAATGAGCCAATATTAGGGCTTAACATTATCAACCAAGGCTTGTAAGCTTCAAGGTGTAGGCGCAGGAAACGTAGGATCAAAGCCTAGTCTAGCCTAATCTAAAGACGAAAAACAATATTCAAACCCACACTGTAGGAAATTAACACTAAGGATTCATCACTAGAACGTAGGAATAACTTAGTGCTATAAAGGCTTAGATCACAGTCTTTCAGGCACTCGGGGTGATGTTCATGTGATTAATCGTGAGTAGCATACTTAAGTCTTCTGTCCTTCAATGACTATTTCCTATAGCAGATCCACACTTAAATGCAATAAAAGAAACAAGCAAATGGAAATGAAATTCACGATAGAAACTAACACCTTAGGAAGAATTTCAATGCGGGAAGGCCATATCTCACAAGTTAGACCTCTAATCTGTCCATTGGTGATTGAAACTATGTAAAATTAAAGTGCAAGTAATCCAAAGGTACATGAAATAAAAACTAAGTGTGGGAAACTCAAAATAATCAAACTCAATCAACACATAAGATTCACTTAGACTCAAAACCACCCTTTTAAATGTATATACCAATCATAAAAAAATAATGAGTGAATCAAATGAAAAAGAGTAATGGATATTTAATACAATGGGAATTTAGAAGAAATGAATGAGAATACGAACTTACTAATTTTCTGCTTTGAAAGACTTGCATACAAAGAAAAATACCTTTTGAATCTAACTAAGTTTTAGGTAGAAAATAATGAATAAAGAGTGATACTTGTTTATTTTCTGCATTCAAAAGATTGCATATATGATAAGGTCTTAATGAATTAATCAATCTCTGAAGCAATAAACAATAGAAAAATGGAAATGAGATGGAATGGAGATATGATTATGTAATGGAATAGATCTAATGCATGATGGGTATATGCATGAAGGAATGGATTAGATTTGAAACAAAGGGTGAATGTGTGGACATAATTCATGGGTGTGGCAGAGTGTTTGTGGGAAGAATTGCAAGTGGAATATGAAGAGTTGGAGGGTGAACAATACCTTCTACAATTGATCTTTGTGTATGAACTGAATCTAGATGAGTATAATAACTGCAAAAGGTATGTGTTTGTTAATGAAAATAGGTGGAAATGTATATGAAAGTTGATCATATAAATGTGATCTTGAGGAGTATTATTCCAATCGATTTCTGAAGAAAAGACAAGATTCATATATGGGAAGAAGGTTTGGAAATGAATTGGAATGCAATGACAATGGATTGCACAAAACAATGTATTGAGAACAATTAATGGAAATAACATATATCTATGAGATTGGTGCAAACAAATGAAGGGTAAAATGAAATATGAGTTTTAATTACCAAATCTAATGTAAATGACATAATTGAAATGCATCTAAATTGAATCCAATCAATAATCAAAACAAAAATTGAATTGCATGTAGACAAACAACACAATACTAATCTCCAAAATAAATATAGTATGGCAACACTTACCCTCACCAAGGGGCCCTTCCAAGGAGGTCAATGTTGCTAAGAAGGACTCAGATCAAGCTAGAAGGATGCTCAATGTGGTAGCAACAATCAATTCTTCATTGAGATCAAAAACTTTGTTTTTACATGGCTAACAAATCCTTAAGGCTTTCTCACAAGAATAAATCTTTCATTTACAAAATCTTCATGAAACTTTTGGCTCTTTCTCACAGGCCTATGAGGCTTATTTATACATAAAAAATCATTGAGGAGTGGATGGGACTGAATCCCAATGCTCAAATTTCAAATTTACAATTTTAGATAAAATCCTCAAAAATCTGGGTTTTATTGCAATTTGGGCAAATTCGAGTTAGGGCTCCACCCATATCTTCCAAACCAATTCTAATTTTAAAAAAAATTCCCACTTGATACTCATTTTTCCATATTTTAGACAAAACCCATATCTTCAAATTTCTATATCTTATACCATATGCATGGAAATCGAGGCACAAGTTGGTAGTTTGAGATTTTTGCTAATTTTTGCATAATCATTCCCCCTGAGTTGGAGGTCCACACGTGCGATTTGGGTGAATTATGACCCACGTTTCCACATGTAAACATCCCTCTGGACAAAATCCATGTCCCCGATTTTCCTCTAGAAATTTTCCAAAATTTTGAATTATTTCTAATACCGGACTGTTGTTGATGCTGGTACCGGATGACCTGGAGCATTCTGGTACCGAATGGTTTCTGGAACATTCTAGTACTGGATGTTTTGAATTGCGAGTACCTGATGATATGGAGTGTGAGTACCAGATGATGTGGAGTGTGGGTATCAGATGACATGGAGTGTGAGTACCAGATGACTTGTAGAACCTTCTGGTACCGGTCCCCGGATGACTTGGAGTATCGGATGAGCGCAATATTGGTACTGGACGAGCTGAGTACTTGATGACATGGAGTGTGGGTACCATATGACATGGATTATGGGTACCATATGATATGGATTATGGGTACCAAATGATTGTGCATGTATCGGTTGACTGTAGAACCTTCTGGTACCAGATGACTTGGAGTACCAGATGAGCACAGTATTGGTACTGGACGAGCTGAGTACTTGATGACATGGAGTGTGGATTCCATATGACATGGAGTATGGGTACCAGATGACATGGATTATGGGTACCTGATGACATGGAGTATGGGTACCTGATGAGTGTGCAGGTACCAGTTGCCTGTAGAATGTTCTGGTATCGGATGACTTGAAGTATCGGATGACCTGCAATGTGAGTACCGGAACAGGAACAGTACAGGTACTGGAACATGGACAGTGCGTGTACCAAAACTTGAACAATACATAACATGTTTATTGGACATAGAAACATAGGATTAAACCATCATCGACAAAACTATTGTATAATCATCCTTTTAATCACTAAAAATATGGAAAATTATGTATTAACAACATAGGATGAATAACAAGAGATAATGGAGGTTTATGGTGTAATTAGCGATATATTATTGACGAAATGCAGGGAGAAGGTGTAATGATGAGTGTATTTGTATGTTGAAAAGTATGACAAAATTGGAGCTCAACAGGGACATAATCCTTAATCTTATTATAGCCCACATAGTTTCTAAAATGCTTAAGGGATTTCACCAAGGCGTAAGCTTGCTTTTTAGTAATCAAATAATTCAGCTCCAAATCCCTAAGGACTTTACTCATGAACGCATTGGGGTGTTCATGGTCATCAACATTTTTATGCAACAAGACGCCTGTGATAGTATCTTGAGAGGCAAAAGAGAATATCATGAAATCTCAGGAATAATCAAGACTAACCAGAACTGGGGCTTGGGAAATGGCATCTTTTATATCTTCAAAATATTGAATGGCCTTGTCATGCCACCTGAATTCCGTGTCATTTTTAAGTAATGCACTCATGGGTTTTATTCTTTGTGGAAAAGTTTAACAAAACTTCTCATACTATTATGTCTAAATCTCATACAACCCTAAAGTGTGTGATACCTTTGTCAAGTACTAAATTAAGACCTATAATCAAAGCCTTGTATTCAACAATGTTGTTTGTACAATGATATTAAAGTATATAGGAGTAGTAGAAATTTTCCTTGGATGGGGTTGTTAGGATGATGCCTGCCCCTGAACCAGAACTCGAATGAGCCCCTGAACCGTGAAGGGTAAAAAATCCTCCTTCGGGATGAGGTATAACAGCCTTGGACCCTTGGTCTTGGAATCTCTCAGTTAGTTTTCCTATCAAGTCCTTGCAAAGTAGAATCCCCCAACTTCTTAATGTGTCTATCACCATTACATCGATCTTGAAAGAGACAACAGGGCAAGCATGGAAGGAAACACTTAGGTCTTTGATAATACCTCGTGTAAAACCATCTTGTGTATTTGGTTGTGATATATTGAGACCTAGTTGGTGCATAACCCTTTCTGTCATAATGTTTCTAGGGGTATCTGGGTCAAAAATGCAATTATGGAGAAGGAAATCATTGATTTGGAGGGTAACATAAAAAGGTGTAGGTTCACTGTATTTTGTCCCCAGGCTTCCAACATGATAGACAATGGGGAATTCTTCTTCACAATTATCTTCCTCCATGATTTGTGAAGGTAAGTATTCAATGTCTTTGAGCTTGAAATATTCATAGATATCTTGAGGGGAATTCAAATCCTCACGGGGATCGTGTTTTTGTGAAAAAAATGCAACATCTTTCATGCTCGAAAATCCCATGCTCCACTTTCTAGGAAGAGTATGATTTTTTACTTCTATAACTTCTGGGAAGTCATGCTCTTGCTCTTCCATGTTTTCCTCATTTATCCCTAATATGTCATCTTTGTTCACGAGATTGACCTGCCAAATGGAATTGTCGAACTTAAGATTTTCTTCAATCTGGAAGGAAACATCTTTCTCTTCCTTGAGGCTTGTAGGAAATTGGTTATTGAGGGTAAATTGTAATTTTCCCTCCAAGGAGTTTATATAGTCTTGGAGAATAGTGCTCTCTTGGTGAAATTTGGGCTCAAGTATTCAAATCAGGGTATTGAACCCATCATTGAATTCCCTAATGTCTTCGTCACTTTGTTTGCAAATTTTGATGTATTGGGAATACATGGAAGCCATATTTTCCACCATACCCCATCTTCTCAAGAAATCATGTTCCACATCTTCAAGGGTTTTGAGGCTTCCATTTGGGAGTGTATTAATCCAATCTATGGCACTCTCGGTGAGTGAGGCCAAGAAAAGTCTCATAAATGTGTCACGATGTTCTTTTCCAGATTGATGGAATTCATAACCTTCACAAATTTAGTCCAATGTGTATTGCCATAAGACCCTACCTCTCCTGGGAATTTGGGTATCCAAGAGTTGGCTTCTTTTGGGAGATCATGTAATCTCCCTTGGATATTAGCCAAGTCAAAAGGGCCAAAAATTTCTTTGGGAGACCATTTAGAAGAAGATACATGGATGACAGGGATAGGAGGAAGATAGAGTGTATACTTACGTCCACTACGAGTCGTCATCGATGGAGTCACCATATAATCTTCTTGATATTATCAAAAAGATGAGGGGATCACCCTCAGTGGAGTCGTCAGGTAAGCTTTGTAAAATAGAGGATTTGAAGAAAAGGCTTACCGAAAAAGTGTCGTCTTGAGGAATATTGACTCAGTGTTCCCCGACAATGACGCCAAAATGTTATTGCACAATTTGTAATTTCCCAAAGCCCAAGGCAAGTGGATACATAATTGGCATAACTGAGCAAAAACTATCACTGTCACCTTAATAGGAAATCCCTTTCTATTTAGGAGTATGTTGCAATACCCCAGGGGAGACATCCCCAATGACCTAGGGGTTTGAGAAGGCTAAGGAAAATGACACTAGGAAATTCTTCCCCTCTCATAGATCATTCAAGTTAAAAGGTTATTTAAGTCTTATTGAATATGAATGAAATAAATAACATTGCATACCTTCCCAGAACAAGACAAAAAGGAAAAAAAGGGCACTTTCCAAGTACCAAAATGATAGTAGTGCTTCATAAGACAATGAACTCTAAATAAATGTACTAGTTGATGTAAAGTTGCAGCAATATAACAATTTATAACAACAATGAGTATTTTGTAACAACCACAATGTTTATGCTCTAAAACTCTTGAATAAAGACTTGAAATAATAGCTTTAACTAGGCAATTTGATAATAAATAGGCACACATAGTTTTAGCAACATCTAGCTAGCATAACATATCACTTTTAATGTTAATTTGTTGTTGTTATATGGTTGTAGCAAACTTTTGCAACAAAAACAAGTAGGTTAATGATTTAGGCTAATCTAAGTTTAGTAGAAGTTAATAGGTGTTCAAGAGAAGAGGTTTTGAAAATTGTTTGATCAATCAACACTTGTAAATGGTAGGTTAGTGCCTTTGTAGGGTAATGGAGTCAATGATGGAAGCAACAAAGGAAAATAGAAATTATAATGTTTAGTTAAAGGGGATGGAGAGGATGAGAGAGGTGTTGGTAGCCCAAGGCCTAAAAAATCCAACTCCTAGAGATAATTGCTAGAAAGTAACAAAAAATAGGCCCTAGTGATTTCTCTTTTCCTTAGAAAAATTGAAATAAAATATGAAATAGGCAAGGAAGTAGGGTTACTAGAGTGCTACAATGGTAGGGATCTAGTATCTACTTCTAGATAGGTGCCTTTCAAGAAATTTTAGCAAGTGGAAGACTATAGAGAAAAATATAGTAACATGTGTCTTTCTCCTAGGGTTTTAATCAAGCAATTTCACAATCTTGGACATGAAACAAGTAAATTCACCATAAGCATTCATTCACAATAAAGAAATACAGATTTTCCACTTAATTCACCTAGAATAATCAATCATAAACCCTAGTTGAAGATCCTCCACATGAAAATTTTCCAAAACACACCAAGAATCGCCTCCTCCAAGAAGTGCACACCACTAGATTTCAGCCAATAACCCTTAAAGAGGGCTAAATTTTAGACCACCACTTGTGTGATGAGTGAATGGTGAAATAATGAGAGTTTATCTATCTATTTATACAATAATTACGACCTTTAATTAATTTTAGGTCATCGAAAGGCCGACATGGCCAAATTACATGAAAAAAATGGTTTTTACACAAATTCAATTAATTAAACCCTAAAATCATCTTTAGAGGTGACGTCGTGCCCTTCTAGGGTGATGTTGAGCCTCCTGGGTGAAACTTTGGGCCTCATATACAAAACGTTAGGCTTTCCAAGCCCCTAGATGATGTGACACATTCCAATTAGCACACAACTGCTTCCATAATGCCAATCCTGACACTGGGTGATGTATAGGGTCACAGTGGTGACGTCATGGGCCTCCCAAGGCCAACATCTAGGTGGAAGAGAAATACCCCCCTGGGTCTAAGTCTTCCAAAGTGTTTCTGGTGAAACATCCTTCCTTTTTCTTGGTGCAAGTCTATGACATCTCTCTACCCCTGGTTGGGGTCACATCATCCATTTGTGGGATTTCATCTCGATGGAGGTCCGAGCTAATCATCTCCCCATATGACCTGTCCACTGGGCAAGGTCCTGCAACAACAACAAGTACGCCCTCCATGGGCTCATAAGTCACATGGATCATAGCAATGTCAATCGCATCTAATAATGAAATTATCAAAACATGTGCTTAAAACCCCCCTTACCCAGATAAATGCTCAAAGACGTTATGCAATTAAACAATTCAGATTTGAAGAGGTACCCAGGATGTCCTATTGGGCTAATCCTCCTCAAGTTTTGGGTGTTTCCCAGGTGAGAACCAATCTAGGTCATGTAAGTGTGTGAAATGGTGTAGGGGAAGTGTTTGGGTAGAGGGTGCAGTGATAACAGGGAAATGTAGGTCTTTCCCGTGGGTGCCTCTGTAGAGGGAGAGATGCACCTTATCATGGATTCCATTTTTTTCTAGCCCATTCAATTCCTTTATTATTAATCTTATTACTTTTTATTTTCAAGGGAAAAGTTAGGGGACATTGTCCTGGTGTGGTGACCAGAGGTGACAACGTTACCCACAAGCACTTCATGGAAATGAGAAGGTTGGCTCATGATGAGACCCCCTTTCTCTTGACTATGCCACCAAGATCCACTACCCTGGTTTGGTGGCCAGATTGATGGTAGTGTCATAATGCTACATTCCCATGGACCTAATAGGTCAACTCATGATGAGACCTCCCATACACCAACTAGACCTTGAGTTTTATTTTATCTTACGAGTCCCCTTTTCTTACAGAGAAGCCTTTTATTGCTTTCTCGGGAATCCCTGGGTGAAAAATCTCAAAGTTTTTATATTGGATTTTAACTCTTGCCGACTACTTTTATCCTCTAGGCCTTTAGCCTCTTCTTCCCACAAGGAAAGGTACAACTGATGTAGGAGCATCGCCAACACATCAAGCGAGCCAGCGCGGAAGCGGAAGACAGCTGGATAAGCCAGCACAAATTTTGAAATCACCTTGGAAGCTGTTGCGCAAATATTAAATGAGCCATTAAGATGAGGTGCACTTGTATATTGTAAATGGACCTTGAGCGGATAGCTCTCTCCCTTTAGTAGATAGATGGAATTTAAAATAGTTAATGCAGGTAGATAGGATTTTAATTCATAGATTAGACTGTTTTAGAAAGAAGGAGGGAGAACGGATATAGACACCCTCATTTGTACATTGTAAACATAATTCAGAAATAGATAGAGAATTCTGAAGGAATAGATAGAGCATTCAAAGAGAAGAGCGTGCAAAGAGCTGTGTAAGACACCCATGTACAGACATTTGAATTAATAGAAGAGTTCTGATTCAAATTCATGGTTTGTGTTGTTCTCTGTGTATTTGATATTGATATGCTCATGAATGTTTGCTTCCTGTCATACATTTGCTTTTATATGTTGTGTATGTGATTTCATGTATGAATTGAAGTCTGAGAGGGAGATGGAATGAGTTTCAATTGTTTCTCTATTTGAGCCAAAGATTCCTGCAAGGAGTGCAGTCGAATTGTCCACAAGGGGTGCGTTGACAGAGGGTTTAGAATAGAGATAATTTTTGTCCTCATTCATCCCAAGGGTGTAGTTGGGCACAGGAGTCGTGCAAGGAGTGTGCAGGCCAAGTGAAAGTCTCAGGGTTGAGAACCTGAGTGAGTCTTTGAAGGATTGCTACTGCAAGTGTGCATAGAGTCTAAGAGTTTCAACACTTAGACGGAGTTGAAGGGTTGCCGCAAGGAGTGTGTGCAAGGGAGTTTCCTGAAGGACTTGAAAGTCATGGGAAAGCTCAGGAAGGATAGGTCCTTGAATTCATCGAAGGACTGCACAGAGAAGTTGTGGTTGAAGTATCCAAGCAGGCGCTGAAAGTTTGCGTGCAAGGGAACAAGTCTTCGTGGAGGAAGGAACGGATGGTCGGAATTCCCTAGGGAGAATTCGCGAACCACCGTAAGCCGTTAGATCTTGGAAAGGTGTAGGGAAGATATGGTGACGTATTCCCGAAAGGTTCCAAGCTCAGGAGGTGCGGAGCCATTGATCAGGACCACGAGGGTCGTTGGATTCACACGCATATCATGGATCGGGGTTTCGTGAGTCGAAGCTTCAAATTTTTGCAATAGGAATCGCGATATCGCGATACGTGATATCCCGACAGTCAAGGGGCAGTGTGTGTAGGCCACAATGGAGTTGGTTAGTGGAGGACAGGTGGCACATCGTATCGGAGTTCGGGAAAAGTAAAGTCCGAAACCATTGACATCAGGATTCACGATTCCGCGAAGTCTGAAATCCCGATAGGAGTGACAAGAAGTGGAAAAGTCAACTCGCATGTGTGCGTCAGAGTTTCGGTGTATCGAGTATTGGGAGTTGGTAAGACGAGTTGCTTGGTATTGCGAGTGCCGAAATTGCGATAGGGAAGGTTCTGACAGGGTAAAGAGAAGGGTCAGCGTGACTGAGTTATCAGATCTCAGGGATTCGAGAGTGAAGTGCTCGACCATTGGACTTGCGAAGTCGCGAGTTTTGATTCTCTGATAAGTAAAGAGAGGGGAATTGCGCGAGAAGATCTGTGGGAGAAGATTTCCCGACGGGGAAATAGAAGGACCAGTTAGTGTTCTTGGGGCCGAGGGAGAGAAGATCCTGTGTGAGCGAGCGTGCCTACGGGTGCGGCTGCGTCAGAGTGGTATCAGAGCTTGAATCTTGCTTGTATATTTCAAGCAGGAAGAGGCAGGGGAGGAAAAGCACTCTGATACACGCGTTAGTGTGGTATCAGAGCTACTGAATCTCTTTGCTTTTTGTAGCAGAGAAGAAGGAGAATTCACCATGCTGCTGAGGAGAGAAAGACAGTCACCCGATCCAGAGGATAGGGAGGTGCAGAGAAGAAGAGGTAGGCAGATGGTAGATCCAGCCATAGAGAGACAGATGCGTGATCTTCGAGAAAGACTCAAAGATATGGAGACAGTGCAAAGACACATAGCCAGTGCGGGGAATCTTAGTGATTCAGAAAGCGAAGCTGAGGCTGAATGTGAAGAGGAAGTTGCAGCCGAAGATGCATCAAACAAGCATTTGATCAGAGCTATTACCAGGATGGGTGCAAGAGCAAAAATGGACATTCCAGTTTACGAGGGAAATCCGGATGCAAAGGAGCTACTAGATTGGATTAGAGCTCTGGATACTAACTTCGACTATGAAGAGGTCGAAGAGGATAAGAAGGTCAGGCATGCTGTCATGAGATTGAAGGGACATGCAGCATTGTGGTGGGATGAGCTACAAACAGATAGACGCTGCAAGGGAAAGAAGAAAATTAAAAGCTGCGACAGGATGATCGCGAAGATGAAGGCGAAATTCATCCCCAGAGATTATCAAAATACTCTGTTCAAGAGAATGCAGAACCTGAGACAGAAGCTGATGACAGTGAAAGAATATACAGAGGAATTCTATCGACTGAACATCATGGAAGGTCATTGGGAGAGCGATGATGAGAAGGTTTCCAGATATCTAAATGGTCTGAGATACGACATTCAAGATGAATTGAGTATGGCAAACATCCGAACGGTAGAGGATGCTTATCAGATGGCTCTGAAAGCTGAGGAGAAGCTGAGCCATAAGCAAAGTCACAGGGGCCGAGGCAGAAGCCAGCCCAGAGGCAAAGCAGTTGCCCAGGACAAATACCAAAAGCCCAAGGAGGAATGGAAGAAACCTCAGGGTAAAGTTGAGAGAGGTGGAACCTCATAGCGGGGGCCATATGTTGAACAGAGAGGGAAGCATAATGAACAGAGGGGAGATTATGCTGACAACAACACTTTTCCTCGAACCAAAGGTAGAGGAAGAGGAAGAGGTGGAGTAATCACATGCTTCACATGCGGAAAGAATGGGCACAAGTCTTATGAGTGTCCAGAGAAAAAGAAGGACATTGGAGAAGCTCACATCACCAAAGCACAGAGGTGGGATGTTGAGGCTGAAGACGCAGAAGGCGGAAGATCGCTCATGATGCGAAAAGTTCTTTCGATGCCTGAGAAGGAGGTGTAAAGTTCAGTCCAAAGGACCAGACTCTTTAGGACTTCTTTCAAGACCAAGAACAGGGTATGCAAGGTTATCGTGGACAGTGGTAGCACAGATAATCTCATTTCAACCGAGATGGTAGAGAAGCTGGAGCTGGAGACAACTGATCATCCAAGCCCATACAGAGTTTCGTGGCTACAAAAAGGACACCAGGTAACTGTTACTAAACAATAATTGGTTGAATTCAAGATAGGAGGATATAATGATAAGATCTTATGTGATGTTATTCCTATGGATGTATGTCATCTATTGCTGGGTAGACCATGGCAATATGACAGGAATGTGATTCATGACGGGAGAATGAACACACATACCCTGGAGAAGAATGGGAGAACCCATATGTTGCTTCCGATAAAGGATAAGGAGGTGAAACCAGAAGTAAGCAACACAGTACTTCTCATGAGTGGGAAGGAGCTTCTTATGGAGGTTAAGAAGAAAGAAGATCCACAATTCTTTGTGGTCAGAAAACCGAGGATTGTTCTAACTAGTACAAGAGTGGATGATTTACTGGATGAAGTTCAGGAACTACTGGAAGAGTTCGATGACATTATAGTGGACGAATTACCTCGTTCGTTGCCACCAATCAGGAGTATGAGTCATCATATTGATCTCATACCAGGAGCCAGTTTTCCAAATAAAGCCACGTACAGGTTGACGCCGCAAGAGAATGAGGAGGTTAAAAGGCAAGTCCAGGAGTTATTGGACAAAGGTTTGGTCAGGGAAAGCTTGAGTCCGTGTGTTGTTCCAACAGTACTCAGTCCGAAGAAAGATGGAGGCTGGAGGATGTGTACCGACTCAAGGGCGATCAATAAGATAACCATCAGGTACAGGTTTCCATTGCCAAGAATGGATGATCTGATGGATTTCTTGAGCGGAGCAAGGTAATTTTCAAAGATTGATTTGAAAAACAGATATCACCAGATTTGCATAAGAGAAGGCGATGAATGGAAGACAGCATTCAAAACAACTGAGGGTTTGTATGAATGGTTTGTTATGTCGTTTGGCTTAACAAATGCACCAAGTACCTTTATGAGGTTTATGAACGAAGTCTTGAGGGAGTTCATCGGGAAATTTTTCATCGTATACTTGGATGACATACTGGTTTATAGTAAATCAGTGGCAGAGCACTTGAAGCATTTGGCTACAATGATGCAAAAACTACAGCAGGAGAAGCTATTGATTAATATGAAGAAGTCCTCATTCATGAAGACAGAGCTCATTTACTTGGGGTTTGTTATTTAGGCTAATGAGTTGAGGATGGATCCGGATAAGGTGGAAGTAATCAAGAATTGGCCATCACTGAGAACCATTTTTGAGGTGAGGAGTTTCCATGGACTGTCTAGTTTCTACCGGAATTTCATCAGGAATTTCAGTGGGATTAGCACAGCGATGATGGACACAGTGAAGAAAAGACATAAATCTTTTCACTGGACTGATGAAGCTGAGAAGAGCTTCAAACTATTGAAAAGGAAGATCACGGAACAACCGGTTTTGGTGTTGCCAGATTTCCATAAAACGTTTCAAGTGAAATGTGATGCAAGTGGGTTTTCCATAGGAGCAGTCTTGAGTCAGGAGGATAGACCGATTGCATATTTCAGTGAGAAGATGAATGAGGCAAAGGTGAAATACTCCACATACGACAAGGAATTTTATGCTATCATACAGGCACTGAAGAAGTGGAGGCATTACCTGATCCCAAAAGAATTTGTTTTATATAGTGATAACCATGCATTACAGTTTGTGACTCAACAGGAGAAGTTGAATCAAAGACATGTAAAATGGGAGTTCAAAGTCAGGACATTAGGCTTTGATGATCTCAGGAATATGTACGTAGATGATCTAGATTTTCAGGAAGCGTATGAAGCAGCTGAGAATCCAGTTCTCAGAGACAAAATCCCATGGATAGAATACATGATCCAGGAAGGATTGTTGTTCAGAGGCAATCAACTGTGTATTCCAAAATTCTCCATGAGGGAGAATCTGTTGAAGGAGAAACACAGCGGAGGCTTAGCAAGACATTTTGGCCATGACAAGACGTTCATGAAATTGAATGAGTCATATTTTTGGCCAGGAATGCGAGAAGATGTCAAGAGGTTTGTAAACAGATTCAGAATTTGCCAGCATTCAAAGGGAAGGAAGCAGAATGCAGGATTCTATCAACCATTGCCCATACCAGAGAGGCCATGGGATGCGATTAGCATGGATTTCATATTGGGGTTGCCAAGGACACAAAGAGGATCTGATTCAATCTTTGTGGTAGTGGATAGGTTTTCCAAGATGGCACATTTTATCCCATGCCAGAAAACCAGTGATGTGACTCATGTCGAGCTGCAGATATACCATGTAAATCAACATTTAATTGTCAACCCGGGAAGGTAGACTTAGAGGAACCAGCACAGGAAATGCAGGGCTGAAGAGGGGGTTTAAAGGATGCCAAACTAATCTCTGAACTTAAAAGAAACTCGCTGGAAAGAGATACTGTACCCTACTTTGCTCTGTACTACTCGGTACTACTCGGTACTAACCGGTACTGTTCCGTATATGCATGTAAGAGATCTACTGAAAACAGCTAAGTTCTTGCTACTTATCACTCCACACAACTCAGCAACCATCCTATGAAACTTCCTATTGTAATCAGATGAAACTTCTCTATCTCATGATATACCCAAACTAGTTCCTGAATGTTAAGCAGTCTAAATGTGAAAACTAAAGAAATGAAATCAATGGCTGAAAAGAAAATGTGAAACCCTCGGTTGCGATGAAATGAAATGCTACTTCTATTAAACCAATGGGGAAAACTGCTGAAAGATAAAATAAAAAATGGAGTCTACTGTAAATACAATGTATCAGCTCTGTTTCCAGCGAAGGGGGCCCTGCCTTCTCTGTCAACAGGCCGTCTCACTCAATGCATATTGGATATAACTAACA